>JAQISU010000124.1:0-245000 GCA_029339505.1 Unio delphinus | reverse complement strand
TCCCAAATAATGCGTAATATTGTTTATCTCATTTCGGATTATTGACAGCGTCCATTATCATTCACTGTTCTTGGATGAGGGCATTTCGTGTGGCGTTCCGCTCTAGTTACTTCTTAATCAAGATCTTCATTTTAACGTAAGATACTAGGACATTTGTAAATTATGATTGTTTAATTGACAACTTTTCAACGCAATGTACACTGTAGGTGTGGTTTGTAATATGGTACCCTATCTAGGTTTACCATAATCTCTTTTTTAAAGAAAAGAAAAGAACAAACACAACAAAAACAAAAAAGAAACACTAATTCATTCAGTATGAAATTTGATGCGTTAGTTGTGGAATAGATTATAGCTGATTTTGATCGATTATAGCTAAGTACATATATGAACAGTATTATTTTTTATTAGACCAATTTTTACATCATAGCATTGACAATGATTAGCTTCCTTCCAAAATTAAATATACTAGATGTTTTTATTGTCTTTTTTCTTCTATTACATTTACTATATAAGTGTGTAAGTGGAAAGAAAGAATGAGAATGGGGAGAGAGAATAATTTCAAGATTGTTGCTAATGAAATGACTGGAGAGAGTTGTCTTATCGTTATATCGTTAGATGCATGGAATAAGTTACTTATCAGAGTTACTTCAATTGCATGCTCCTACATTAAAATTAGATTTTAAAAACAAATTCAAATTTCTTTTCAACTATTACTGTTCAAATTGTGATGCACCAAGTCGTCTGTATGTTGGTTTTTGTTTTGTATACTGAAATATACCCCATATTTTGTATCCGTTTTCTTAATAAAAGTTTTTATTACCTTTAACAGTGTTTTCAGTAATACCTTAGCTAGAACTTTTTATTAGAAAGCTTGCTTCGAGTTAATTGAAATTTTGAGTACGATTTTGAACTCTAAAGCAAACTATTTACACAAAGTAAGTCGTAGTGCACAGTGTTACAACAAAGAAATTTACAGTAATATATAACAGTATAATTTTCTCCTTTTGTCATATTTCTATAGTACTTTTGTTCTGGAACATGTATTTTCATTCTATTTTATTTTTATTTGCGTCAAAATTAAAAGTTTATTCCCTCAATGCCCAAATAGTTTAATACCATCAAGACTTAGTAAATTTATTCACGCATCGTGCGTTCGAACACACATACATACTCATATGCATAAATTATTATTATACGATAAATAAATGCATACATCCATTCATATTATTACACGCAAAGGGTCTCACCACCTAGCGAATCCAACCACTCCGATGGCCTAGTGGTTAGAGCGTCCGCCGCGGAAGCGGGAGGTCGTGAGTTCCATCCCCGGCCGAGTCATACCAAAGACTTACAAACATGGTACTAACAGCTGCCTCGCTTGACGTTCAGCATTAAGAGGTTAGTGTTAGGACTGGTCGGCCTGGAGTCAGGATAATGTGACTGGGTGGGACATCATGCTACATGTCTGCGGCATGATGCCCCAGTGGTAGACAACACTATAAATTGCCTCACTGCAGACATCGTAGCGATATGACTGAAAAATTGTTAAAGCTACGTTAAAAATCCTAATCAAACAAACAAACAAACAAACCTAGCGAATCCAATACACAAGCCTGGCTTGAGGTTGATTGCTTTCACCTATTTCCAGGAAACTCAAGACAACATTTTTATTTCGTCGGAGAAGTTCTTAAACCCGCGAATGTTGCCAAAATAATTATATCTAATCACTTATTGATCATAATTCACGAAACAAATTTCACACTTGCATGTTCTTCTCTTATTTCACACTTTTTTAATTATTAGTAATCCTTTATGAGCCCAATATTTGTACTTCATGCCATGCAATACAAAACACGACTCAAGACACCCAATACAAAGACGAATTCCTATCGCAAATTACTAAACACGAACACCTCAACATGTCGAGATATTTTCCTTACTTAACAAATTATGGAGGGTTCATTGTACGAAACTAATGAATTCTGTCATATATCTCATGAATAATCTACATTTAGATGTCTGCTTCTAGAAATATTTTCACAGCACCGACTCATAATGAAATAATCACTAGAAGTGAAACAAAAACTATAAACGGAGACCTTAGGTTTGTTACAATATCTACATACAGAGAGAAGGAAAGAGGCGTAGCGGGGGGGGGGGGGGGGGCGTAGATGGCCCAGGGCCCGGGCGCCAGACTAGTGGGGGCGCCAAAATGGGCTTTGAAATTGGTGATGGTGATTTTATTGATGACAAAAAATGGGTTTCAAAGTGGGGGGCGGGGGCGTAAAAATGAATCTTGTCCTGTGCTCCCAACACTCTATAGAGAAGAAGAAGGAGACAAGAATATAAGATAAACAAAAAAAAAACAATTTAGCTTGAATAAATTTAATGTTGTAACGCTTTGATTAATAACTAAACATATATGTACATAAGTGTATAATGATTTTTCTAGTCTCGTCTTCAATGTATCACTTTTCTGAAACGTTGCTGACACTTGTGTATGTACGACATGCATCTAAACAGTTTTGTGTATTAGTGCGCTGTGCAACAAAATTCTTAATTAGTACACAGTACGTCAGTGCATCCCCTTAACTTATTTATCGCTACATACTTTCTGCCTGTTTATCCAATGATTAAATGCCTTTTATTTTCACTCTTTTGCATGGTGTTCAAACGCCGGATAACGGCACTGCAGCCGCTTGTCTTCCACGACGGCGGATTATACGCCTATGCGTTGTCATAGAGTACATAGACACCTAAAGACCAAATTGAACCCGTACAGTACAACACTCAGGAACTATATAGTCAAGTCAGGGACAGAATTAATAATAAATGGCAACAACAATGGGAAAACTCCACAAAGGGTAGACATCTATACCAACTACAAAAAGAGGTCACTAGAACCCAACGTTTACCAAAAAGCCTTGCAGCCATTGATATTAAAATAATCAACAGAATCAGAACAGGTAAAACACTACTAAATGGCAGCTTTATGAAACATATAAGTACAGGACCCACGCCGGATAAATGTCCACACTGTCCAGAAACTGAAACATTGGAACATGTATTCAACATATGTCACAAATACCATCGACAACGTACCGTCTTCCAACTACAACAAAGAAAACTTGACTCAGTTACATCATTTCCCCAAATTCTAGATAAAAGGTATAACAAAAACGTAAATGCTACCTATATAAATATACTTAATTACCTAAAATCAATAGACATAAAACACAAAATATAAATATCAAAACCATCAAATAAGTAAATAAACATAAACATAGCCAAAGAGTTAATATTTATCAATCAAGGGGTCAGAGCAGATAATAACATCGCTAGCTCAAAAAACAGACCCACGTAACAATGCCTTAAATAAACGGACCAAAAAAAAAAAAAATTATAACTATCAAATAGATAAATAATTAACGAGGCCATATCGGTTAAAGGGGCCAGAGCGGATAGTAATACCGCTAGCTTAAAAAAGCAGAACAACTTAACATTACCCTAAAATAAATATATAAAATAAAATAGAAAAGGGGAAAGGAAGGGAAAGGGGGGATAATATAAACATTGTAATGCGAGGAAAAAAGGAAGAAACGGGAGAAAGGGAAGAAGGAGAAGGGGGAAAAAAGAGAACATTACACTAAGTAGTGGCACAATGTAGGTACAGTAAAACCAGTCAACCGGCAAGTGGCAAGATAAGTGTGATGAGAACACCGGGATCAAATAGTGATAGCTCAAGGAAACATAACACCAACAAACCGGCAAGAAAAAGTAAAAGGAAAGGGAAAAGAAGGATGGAAGAAGGAAAAAGAAAGAAAGAGGGAAGAAGGTAGTAGGAAGAAAGTGGGAAAGAAAAAAGGGAAAGGAAGAGAAAAAGAAGAAGGAAGAAATGAAATAACACCAAACTCTAATCTTTTTTTTTTAATTTTTCATTTTTTTTTTTTTTTTTTTTTTACTTTTTTTTTAAAATTAATTTTTATATATATATATTTTTAAATATTTTTAATTTTTAATTTGTTTTAATTTTTTAAATTTTATTTTATTTTATTTTATTTTTCTCCCTAGGGTTCTAATTTGGTACGAGAACCCTTTTCAAACAATCTCTTTCTCGAAATCTAACTTGATCAATTTTGACCACCGCTCAAAATTAACAAGCTAAAATACCTAACAGTGACTACACTTATTTATGTCGCTAAGACATTTTAGCAATTAAATTTGTTAAGGACCTACAACATGTACACTATGTACTAGAAATATTTATTGTTAGGAAAGATGAAAAATTCTATGACTATATGGATTTGATATAATTGCACAGGTGGCTTACACAACATTGGTATTTGTTCTGCCTTCCTGCTTTGCCGTGACCCGACATTTTACTCTAAGGCGAGACTGCCATTTAACGCGGGTGCCGGGGAGACTGCGACAACACAGCCTAGTGTAGTCAAAGTTACCTTTGGTCCCGACCAATCAAATAGCCCGACCCTCGGGCATTAACTGGTCGCGAAAGCACATAGTTGCGCATGCGACCTTAATTCATATTAAAAAAAAAAAAAATAGACACCTCGGATACCGGTGAGTGGACGGGTGGTTCGGGAGTGTTCCACATTTTTGGGCGACACTTCTGAGTATATAAATGTATAGTGATAATAGCAGGGTCAAATACAAGTAGCTTCACAATCGGGTCTTTTGCATAGGAAAATAATATGTAAAAATTCGCTTGACAGTCCCACTTCGTCAAACGAGTTATGGTCTCGGTTTGTGTTATCCAATCAATCTTTACTTTTCTTCTTTTGAGTCGTCTTGAAAATGTAAATCTATGTTTCTTTGACATTTAAACGCCTCTGATAACTCTTTCTATATTTGGCACATGTAGTTGTTTGGTGTTTTCAAACCAGTTTGCTAAATGAGGGACCGTCTTGCACGAACTTTTCTAAGCTTCAAATGATTATTCATTATATTAAAAAGCAAATGATGAAAATATTAATAATAATAGAACTCTCTTCCACTGTGTATCCAACATTTTCATCCATTACCCCATCATAGCAACAGCTTTCGGCGTAAAGAACTTCTGAGAGAGAGAGAGAGAGAGAGAGAGAGAGAGAGAGAGAGAGAGAGAGAGAGAGAGAGAGAGAGAGAGAGAGAATTAAATTTATAATTTTTTATATATAAAAGCTCTATGACATTTGTCGTGACATTTAATAACATTAGAAGGTATAATGGCTAGACATGGGCATGCATCAATGTATTATCGTTTCTTTATTTGATACGGAAAATAAGTGCAATTTGTCACAGGTCCTTTTTTCGCTGCAGCCATATTGACTCCCGTTAGGTCCTTTTTGTAGTAAGAGGTCACAGTTTCAACGTGTTACTTACTATACATGTTGACATATTGCAGTATCTCGGAAGCGGACATATAATTTAACTTCAGATAAATATTTTTTTTAGTGCCTCACAAAATGACTTTGTAACAACAACAGTCATTTATTCATGTTTCTTTACAGTTCCTAACGTTTCATTCAGCCAATGAAGCCCAAATGCCGCTGATACGTGCCAACAAGTCGCATATGTCAAATGCCCTGAATAATTCTGAATCTTGAAAAAGATTGGTCCTAACATTACTGGGCGCCTATAAATCTAGGTCATATTGACTTTCATCACATTATGTGCAATTAATTTCTCAGTCGAACTGAAAAACACCGACATTTTTCACATGCGTACAAAATCAACCCCTGTTGATTGGTGACAACCATGGTTCAACCAATTTCAGTCGAAAGCTGGAACACAAGATTTGATGACCACTAATGAAAACGAACGCTACGCCGCGCTGCGTCGGATACGGTAGATGATTTTTATATGATGTTATTATAAATTACTAAGTTATCTAATTTATGGACATTTTTTCTCTTCAGATCCATTTAAACAAGCGAGCCTACTTCACTCTCTTTCTTTTGGAATAAATTAGTTCGCCATGCCCGAACGCTGCTGTTATTATATTAGGTGGCATGGGACAGTTTTCGTAAATTGGCCGCTGGCAAATTTGTTAATATAAGGTTAAGTTATTATTTTGTAATATTAAAGATATGGAAATTGGTCTATCCGGCTTGTATTGTTCTTGAAATTGATATGAGGCATGTACACTGCAAATTGTCATTGCACAGTATGTAGCCAGCGAAATACCAAACGTTGGTTAAGAAGCAGAGCTAGCCACTTACAGCAGAGACTAGTCTGGTTCCCTGCTTAGTATGCTCCCATGTGCAACGCATGGGAGCATACTAAGCAGGGAACCAGACTAAGCAGAGACTCGTTGGTTCAAGGCAAGTAGACTATCTCAAAGACTGCCATTATGACAACTATTTGAATTGAATCAATCTATTAAGTAGTGTTTTTTCAAAATTATCACCTACGGAAATGGCTTTGTGTTTGCACTGAGTATCACATGTTCTAAAAAATGGCCTTCAGACATGAAAAAAAAATGCGCGTATAAATTTGGGGATGGGTGCATAAACGTTATTTTTTATGAGTTACCATTGACTTGTCAGGTCAAGCGAATTATATTCTTATGTTTTGCTCTATTATACCTATCCAAAACTATGTACCTTTTTCACCTCACTCGTATATTGTTTTGTTTTGAATTTATATACTAGGCAGGTGTATGCAACATCCAATTTATGTATAAAAACTGTCCTTTACCGGGTTAGTCCCTGGCACAATTTGTCGAATGCATGCCAGCAACTAGAGCGACCCATTTATGAGGTGGCACCATATTTGAATTTCTTTTAAACCTAACATCTCGATTATTTAAAAAAAACTTAATTTTAGTTATTTTTAAAACAAAACGAAATACCTACCATAGATGGATACAGTTACGCGTTTGATACATCGCAAAAACACCCCCTATTTTTTTGCAAACCTAATCCTTGTGCGTTGTTGCACAAGAGTTTAACTTTGTGTCCAACTCTCGGTTTAAGACCGAAATTGAAAATAGGCCATTCACCACTGTTCACCGCTGATGCGCTGACTTAAATTGATTTGCTAGTATGTGAAGATCTTAGTGAATATAATCATTAACGAAAGTAGCTAAAGTAATTAAATCTATGCAAACCATAAAATGAATTTCTTTCTCAGTTGAAATATGCTGTTCAGTTTACAAGTAAAAATGTTTGCCCAGGTTTGCGAAAGACCGTGTGTACTCGCTAACAAGTTGGATCCAACTGCAAACTGCATAAGCCCAGATTTGTCATTGCACAGTGCGCCTGTAGATTTGGATCTGTGCAATTATTAGGAGTAATTAGTGAGGCAAACAAACAGGTTTTGAATGCCGACGCATGTTGCGACGGCCGATGAGGGTCTATGGTGATGCCGTTGAACCCGACATATAAACCAGCACTGTCAGTAATACTTGTTTATGGTAATTATACGATTAGTTACAGACGACCGATACTTTAAAAGAAAAATCAGTCCGCTATCATTAAAAATATATTTTCCTCTAGATAATATTTTTTCTCTGCACATTCTTATAGAAATTATAAAGCAAGCAAGAAATATATTATCTTGTGGATATAGCAGTTCGAAAAGGTATTCGACACTATATGGAAGGCATTCAACACTATTGAAGGCATTTAATGCTGTGTGGAAGGCATTCGGCACTGTATGGAAGCCACTCGATATTGTATGGAAGCTATTCGATACTGTATGGAAGCCATTCGATACTGTATGGAAGCCACTCGATACTGTATTGAAGCCATTCGGCACTGTATCGAAGCCATTCGATACTGTATGGAAGCCACTCGATACTGTATGGAAGCCACTCGATACTGTATCGAAGCCATTCGATACTGTATGGAAGCCATTCGATACTGTATGGAAGCCACTCGATACTGTATTGAAGCCATTCGATACTGTATGGAAGCCATTCGATACTGTATGGAAGTCAGGAGTTGGGAAAAATTAAACTTACTCTCATTAATTTAAACTGTAAAGTGTCAAATTTTGAACCCTAAAAGTTGAATACATTGAGCATTAAGATTTTATCACACTTAAACCACTGAAGTCTTTGTGAAGGGTCCCTTCATCTTTTCTAATGTTAGTGTCAAACTTCAAATGGCCAGCATTCCTACTCAATGAAACTGACAAGGGTATCTTAGCACGGTCTTGAGAAAGAAAACAGTTGTACTACCGATCCATAACCACTTGATATGAACCCATGTCAAAGGGTCATTCTTCAAAGGGAAGTATTATATATCGTAGTTCGGAGATTCTAGACAAACGAAATAAATGATTATCTTAGGAACATTTTGGTCAGAGTAAAATTAAGGCGTACACTTTGGAAGTAATGTGATTTTTAAAGTTACAATTTTGATCGAAATTCTTTAGTCCGAAATTTCCTGCGATATAGAAATTTGGCTCGGGGAAGCCTGAAAAAGAACAGTTCTGTCCTCTTTAGTGAAGAAAAGGGACCAGGCGGCTGTCTTGTGGGAAAATACTGGGTTTAGTGCTAGTACGCACACTTTCTAAAGAGAACAGCATTAAGGAACAGCTTTCCGGGAGAGAGACAGGACAGTCAGAAGACGGAAGTCCGCAAACAAGAAGCGACGAGTTAGGAAGTCCAGAAAGGGATGAAGTGGTAGGAATAGAAAGATTCAAGGAAATAGAGACGTTGGAACACAGTCGAGAGGAAGGTGATGCAATCAATCGTGGACATTGCGCTCTTTTCACCACTCGTTATTATGATGAAATATATCTAAATTAGACTGCTGTCAAATCCTGTTGACATAACTTAAGTTGAATTGAAATGACCATTATTAATTTGTTTTGATTAAATGCGTTATTATTTTTTTCTTGCTTAAGGGAGCTCATATTGCATTATTTCTTCCCAATAATGTTGCCCAGATCTTTGTTGATGATCTATCTATCCACTAACATGGGTTAAAAAATCGATGGAGGTCATTCCCTAGATAACGCAGCCAAATCCAATTAGCCACCTCTTATAATAAGAGGGCGACGTTATATTAACAATAAATTGAGACATGTAATCATGTTTTCTGTTTGGTAATAAATCACTGGAAATACTGCTTAGTATAGTTGTGATTTTTATATTTAGGATTGCTATCTAAAAACAACATCACATTGAATTCGACAAAAAATTAGAAATGGAAAACGATTAGTTTGACATATAAAAAAGTAAAAGACACTTCTCTTTATCATATGATATACAGTTGAAATTTTAAAAATAATCTTTTGTTTATATTATTATATGGCTGTTAGATATGGGGTTTTCATGATGGTTCTATTTTCTTAGGTCTAATTAATTGGAAGGTTTGAGTGATTTTGGTCTAAATAATTGTTGGTTTTGTTTGATTTAGTCTAATTGTTAGTTTTGTATGAATTAGTATAAATATTGGTTATTTTGCGTGATTTAGTCGAATGTTGGGTTTTGGTTTTGCTTGATGAAAATCTAATTAATTGGTAGATTTGTGTGATTTAGGTCTAACTACTTTGTAGTTATTTTAGTCTTTCAGCAGCAGAGGGGGCGAATCAGACAACTTTTTTTTGTTTTTATTTTTGATTATACCCCCTCCAAAATAACACTAGACCCTTCTCGCGAAAAAATAAGTCTCCGACCCTTGTCTGAAAACATTCGCGTTTTCGTTGATGTCGCAACGTCGTTGTCACTCACCCCCTCTGCTGCTAGAACTTTCAGTTCTAGGTTTACGGTGATTTTACCCGAATATTTTATCAAGTCCTTAGGACGAAAATCATTTATGATTTCACAAACAAGCTAATCGCTAACACCTCTTCTTGTAAATCAATTAGATTATTTGACTGGTCGGTGAGTTTGAAATTAATTCTCGTTAACGAATTATTATGGCATCGCATGTAGACAGGATTAATTGGGTTTTCAATAATTAAAAACCCTGGAGGAGCTATTGGTGCAAATGAATACAAAATATATCCCTGCTGAGCTTGATTTGATCGTTCTAAATTTATTTGATAGCTTCCTTCGATCACATCACACACTAAATTAAGCGCGATCACCGTTGAAATATTCACGTTGAACGGAGCGATATGCCTACCACCACCATCTGGATCATTATTATGTTTGAGGAGGACAGTTGAATCTGATTTTTGTAGCGCTTTGATGATATCGGTTTTAACAATTCTTACTAATTCATCAGCGTTGTATTTCGGAAACCTGAAATTACGCAGATTGTCTTTTGTGATATTGTAATCGGTTAGGAATTGTTGTTTATTGTCGCTGTTGTCATTAATTATTGTTTGAATAATTAGTTCATAGATATATTTCATGTCGGATATAAGCTGATTTATTATTTCAACGTGTTTTTGCGATCTTGTTTTCCGTAGTTGTTCTAGTTGTGTGTCATATAATTGTTTAATCTCATTAAAAAAACCACGGACGTCAGCTAGCGTAAATGAAATAGTAACAGATGACTCGGCTGTTCTTTTAATGATAAAATCCCATTGCAATGTGTCTTTGTTGGTGAATATAAATCTATCGCCGATTTTTCCTTTTCTTATATCAGATAAATTATCTCGATAACTAGGATTGATTTCATGATATGATTGTACATCCGTGGTTAAGTCGGTGGTGGATTTTTCCGGTGGTAATTCAGGCCATCCCAGTACGGTTCTAATAGAACTTTGATAGATATCTACGACATAACCCTCTGTGCTTATTTCAATGGCAGATGATAGTGTTGGCTCATGAACCGTTATAGCTATTTTTGATTCTTTTCCAGTAATCGATTTTATTCTACGCGCGAATTCGTTATTGATTTGTTCGATTTGGTATGATCCGGTTGGTATGGAAACAACATTCCAGTCTGGGGTACCGTCGGGTTTATTCTTATTTGCAAATACCAGTGAATTATTGGGTTGTTGACCACCAAATGATTTTGACCTAATATTTGGCCAACTGTGGTATACTCGTAATTTTGCTAGCGCTATCTCCTTCACTGGGACCGGAGAGGGGAAATTCACACTGAATTCTGGATTCGTTGAGGTTATTGAGATCATGCTTGTTTGTACTGGTTTTGTGTTCTCCACTATTTGTTGTTCCATCTGTGTTGTCATTGTTATTATATTCATGATGTATTTCTAATTTTGACATCGCAGAATCATATATATCTACCATCGCTGAAAACTCACTCTCTGATATAATTGTATCATCGAGCGATGACGATATCAATGAGGATAATTGCGAGTATGCAGTGGACACAACATGAAATTGAATTATGTAGTCTTGTAGTTTCCGTTGGCTGCATGATGATATTTTTTTTGTGATTATTGAAATTATTCCAGCGATTGTTGTTGCCGCAGAAATGCAAATTGGAACAGCTATCGGAGCCATCATTGTCACTGAAGACAGTATAATACCAGCTCCGGTGATTACACCACTCACAGCGTACACAGTAACATCAATTGCGGTAATTCTCCTGCGATATTTTTTAATTTTCAATTCATACTCCTCAGACAAGGTTTTGAGTCTAGTTTGATACTCTCTGACCTGATCATAGCGATATTGCGATGATGAAATCATTTTTTATTTTAAATACGCTAGCGTTTTCAATTGAAACCGTTAGTGAAATTGCTTTGCAATTTTCAACTTAAATCCGCTACGAATTCCACATACCACGTTGTTGTAACCCTAACCAAATTTTTATCAGTAGCTATTAACGTGAACTGTTCAGTTGTATCCTTGTCGATGATCGTTGAAATCGTATTATTGACCCCGGATGAACTGGACGATGAAATATTAAATTGAGTCGTTCTCACTATTGTTAATCGATAAATACCCTTAACTGTTGCAGTGATGTCTAATTTGTTGTTTTCAGGTGTCCACTCAAATGATCCGTGTTGGATTGTGTATACCACGTTGTTGGTTTTCTCATGAGGAATTTTTGTTTTTTCAATAACTGTTATCATCCTCGAAAGATCACCTTTGACGGCTTCGATGAAGTTTTTCGTCTCATCGATGGATTTTTTAATATCAGGGAGTTTTAGTTCAATTTTATCGAATGTAGTTCCAATAAATTTATCAATGATATTTCTACGAAATGCGGTAAACTGTTTTATGTGTTCTTCGGTTTTAGATTGAAGTGTTGCTAGTTCTAACGCAGAATCGTTAAGAGTTTTAAATCGATCTGTAATCGTCGAAAAAAGTACACCCGGTTTGAGTTTACCCTGATCGGAAAATAACGCGATAGTATCCTCGATTGCGTTTTGTTGTTTAACCAAAATATCATCCAGAGAAATATTACTGGATTTCAATTTACCCTGATCGGAAAATAACGCAACGGTGTCCTCGATTGCGTTTTGTTGTTTAACCAAAATATCATCCAGAGAAATATTACTGGTTTTCAATTTACCCTGATCGGAAAATAACGCAACGGTGTTCTCGATTGCGTTTTGTTGTTTAACCAAAATATCATCCAGAGAAATATTACTGGATTTCAATTTACCCTGATCGGAAAATAACGCAACGGTGTTCTCGATTGCGTTTTGTTGTTTAACCAAAATATCATCCAGAGAAATATTACTGGATTTCAATTTACCCTGATCGGAAAATAACGCAACGGTATCCTCGATTGCGTTTTGTTGTTTAACCAAAATATCATCCAGAGAAATATTACTGGTTTTCAATTTACCCTGATCGGAAAATAACGCGATAGTATCCTCGATTGCGTTTTGTTGTTTAACCAAAATATCATCCAGAGAAATATTACTGGATTTCAATTTACCCTGTTTGTCTTGAAATACAACTATTTCATTCGGGTCAACACTTGTTAAGTTCAACGTCTCAGCGATTTCATCTTTAATTTTTTCTTTTATATCCTTGATAGAATCAGGAGTTGCAGTGTCATCGGGTTTGGGTTTCAGAGGTCTCCCCCAAATATCAATCATGATATTTTATATATCTCTCTCTAAAAAGCGATTACTAGTGTAGTCATTTACGACAATGTGTGGTGATTTTCTAGATGCTGAAATAGCGTCAAGGACATTTAATACTTCACTGCCGCATATTGGTGGGTCATTGATTTGTTGTGTTGGTAGCGTAGAATACCAAGTCTTCATTGGAAGGGTTTTTATATAACGCATAAACTCTTTTGGTGGGGCTAATCCATATGAATCAAAATAGACAATCCCACGTGGATCAATAGCGTATGCAACCCAGTGAGTTCCAGGTCCGGTGCTGTTATCGAGATTAATAATACCGGTTTCAGTTTTGTTTGGTTGATGTGGTAATTGATCTTTCATAAAAACACCTCTGAAATTTTTAATCACTAGTTTTTTAGCAACATCCATTAAATCAAAATTGGACATTGGAACCATAGATTTCTGAATTAATAAACCGTTCCTGGTAGTCTCAGGCCTGATCCGTGAACGGATCTTCCGCTGTACCATGAATACGGGGTTCCTGGTAGTCTTAGACCCTTTCCGCTGTACCATGAATACGGGGTTCCTGGTAGTCTTAGACCCTTTCCCTTTTTTTTATACCCTTGACCTTTCTTCGGTTCATATGATTCAGCAATGCTCTGTACCGCTTTTGTTCCCAAGCCTCCAACTACCCCCAATGCGGCCGCTTTTGCTACTGCTGGGGCTGCTGCCGCAACCAATGCTGGTATTGCAGCAAACAACGGAAATATACCACCTGTTTTTATCATATTTTTGATAGCAGCCGAAGAGAGTGTGATCTGAACCCCTTTTTTATCCTTGAAAGCATCATTGAAATGTTTCACTTGACGAGTTGTCAGCGATAATTTATTTGCACCACCAGTCATTTGATTAAGTTTCAACGTGATTGTGGTTCCACATTTTTTAGCCGATTCTGATTGCAATTTTTTGATTTGACCAGGAGTTAACGCAACACTAATAACACTATATGACATGTTATACATAATTGATTGATTCTAAATCGTAAAACCATTCAATGGAAATATCCTTCGGATTTTCAATTACATATTTTCCACTGGTGCATCTACCACTCTCATTCTTCCACCAACACCTTCAAGTAGCATTGATTTATCACTGAGAATGACAGCAACCGCTCTATAATTAATAATACCACCAGGACGGGTTACACGGGCTCTGAAGTGTATATCAACGACAGATTGTCTCACCAAGTCGAGATGTTCCAGCGAAAAGTAATAAATCGGATAGAGGCTTTTGAAATCATATTGTGATATTTGCAAACCGGTATCCACATTTTGATCACGTGCCATAAATGACAACAGGTTATGATAGACACGTGCAAGATGATTTTGACCGTAATCAAGTTGCACATCTTCAGATGGTTCCTGTTGTCCGTTTATTCTCAGCGAGACTTCATTAACACCTAACTGATCAAATATCATATGACTTCGTTGTTGATTACCAACTCGCTCATTATTCTGTAATGCAATAAATATATGACGTGGAGCTGAAACCCCTTGTTTTGATACCAGGTGCCATGTGAATGTACCATTAACATTGTCTTGTTTAGTATCCGTAGTCACTGATAACCAACTCAATAACGACTTTCCTCCTTGGTCCATAAATGATAACAATTTTTCTTCTGCTGTGATTGATGGAGTTAACACTGGCATCCACAATGATAGTTTTGTTAAAACGACTTTACCATCAGGAACAGCAGCATCACGCCATATTGCATCATTATCAGTACCCTTTCGTACAAGCGCTACTGTGTGTTTAGCTCCATAAATAACTTTTCGGACGTTTCTACAGAATCCGAATATATGATGCAGTGGAATTGCATATGAAAATTGTCGACGCTGTCCTTGTAATGTTGCTACACGTGTTGCAAATCCTAGATTGTAAGTAGTAATAGTATTTATGACATCAAAATCACCAGGTGGTCTTGTATATCCGGCTGGTGCTGGATTAACTGCAGTGACTTGTGTTGCCTTGACTCTAGAATACTGGTTGTGTTCAGCGTTATCAGTAATATCCTTTGCAAACATCATAGATGGACCCGCTGATCTTGAATAATCATCAGAATATCTTGCTAACCCTATGATTGTTGTAGCCACATCAACTTCACGATCAATGGATTCAATTTCTTTTCCATCAATGAGATATCTAGCGCTTTCAAATAACGCCATGATACCGTTATTAACAAAACCAACTCGGGTAGTTGGGCTAATGTCATATGGAGGATCATTATGTGCAGCATTATTTGTTACAAGTTCTCCTTCTACTTCAATAAACGCTTCACAAGGCAAAAAGTATTTACTGGTATCATGAACTTGAAGTTCAATTCGTGATCGGAGATCTGGTTGTACTGCGTGATAAGAATAAAATTGAAAATCGCGTACAGAATCATCTTTACGCACTGGGGCATCCATATCAAATGCTGGATCAGATGACCTTTTGAACATTTTATTCTATTTATCAGAGTCTAAATCGGATTTTCCATTTCATCGTGAAAAACGCTAGCGTTTTCGTCGTGGTTTTTTAAAGCCACTTCCTGCTATCATGTTTGCTGTCATGTTATTTTGGTCCTCTTGATTTACCATCGACGCTAGTTTTTCATCTACTGCGTTATTTATAATTTTACTGACACTCGCAGGCATCTCTGCTGTAGATGGCAATGGTACCTGTTTCTCTTTTCGTCTCACTAATGATGTTATTTTATCCTTCGCAGTTGAAAACGCTTTCCCGGCAAGATCTCCAACAGTACTAATACCCTTATCACGAATAACATCAATGGCTTTCATTCCAAGTTGTTTAGCTAACGGCATCACTTTTGGGGCCGTTCTTGAAAAGAATCCTAAAATGGTCTTGCCGAGGCCATCTCCGTAGTATGCTCTATAAACTGGAAACCGTGAATTAACTACATAGACGAGGGTTGGTTTATCATGATTGTAGTGTACGATCATTATTATAAAACCAATAGTGTTTTCAATTGTTATTTAATCGCTATGATACCCATTTGCTAACTCGTCAATGAAATCTCGATATGTTTTGATATCCATGATACCGCCGGCAAATAACCGTTTACAGATATCAGCTGCTTCATTAATTATTTCTGGAGAGTTATTTCCAGCTCGTTTTCCTCCGATGAGAACATCTAATCGTGATATATCATTGATAACACTATCAGGACAAGTGTTTCCAATCCTTGGATTTCCTAATCCACTTCCGCTATAACCAGTTGCTTCATCTAGTTTGTCTGTATCCGTGGTTTGTAAATAATCAAGAGTATCATCATCATCAGGTGGTAGTTGTTGTTTTTTAGGTGAAAAAGATATTTTCTTTGCAGGTTGCTGTCGCTTTCTTTGCAATCTTGGCGGTTTTTGTTGTTGTTTAAACTCTTCGTATTGATTATACACGTGATCCACCATCCTGATATATTCAATGTATGATGCACTATCTGTCTTTTTTTGACTTTTTCCAGTTTTGATTTTATAGAATATATCAGCCCAGTGAGTGAAATTCTTAACAAACTTATGATGTTCTGGTTTCAACATTTTTTTTCTGTCTTCATAGGACGTAACAACAAGCGTAGGAATTTCTGTTGGATCAGTCTCATCAATTGCTGCTAACCCTTCTTCGTTAAATCTCATGCGTAAATCATCTACTGTTCTCTTTGATTCTATTTGTTTTGTTTGTTCAGTTTTCGCTGCTATTTTTTCAAGTTCACCAATAACAGATTTTCCCGTCTCGGGACCATCTCCCAGTAAAGCACGCTCTACCCCTTTCGTTGCTGTGGTTACTGGTTTAAACAACTCTTCAGACCCCAGAGCAAAATCAGTTTGTAAACTCTGTCGTTGTTGCAGTTTATTCCTGACAGAGTCACGAATTGGTATAAATTTCTTAATTGCATCCAGTCGTTCACGAGCCAATCGGGTTGTTAATGCTTCATTGACCATTATTTGAAATCAGAAACCATTTTTCAATTGTAAAACAATTTTTCCCATCGATGATTCCATCCTTAACGGTCCAATTTTTTTATTGCTGTGAAATATTTTTATTTTCGCAGTGTGAAATATTTTCACTGATTCAATCAAAAAATGACAAAAAAAAAATGAAAATCTCAAGGAGATTTTACTGTCTGACAAAATCTTTTGAGGGTTGGTCAATCAAAATAGTTCATTTTCTTGAATTAACGCTCGTAAGTTTCTAATTTTAGAATTAACTTCCTTTTTCAATTCATATTCGTTACCCAATTCTTTTCGTATTCCTTCCACGATATTATATAACGGAACAAACACATCTACTTCACTGGAAAATGCAAGAGAGTCTCGAATAGAATTTTGAATTTTTTTGATGAGTGCATATTTCT
This sequence comes from Unio delphinus, assembly GCA_029339505.1. Taxonomy (NCBI): domain Eukaryota; kingdom Metazoa; phylum Mollusca; class Bivalvia; order Unionida; family Unionidae; genus Unio; species Unio delphinus. The sequence continues at coordinate 227,692 of JAQISU010000124.1, read as the reverse complement.
TTGGTAACATATACTTGTTAGTGCTAACTCCGTATTCTATATCCTGAAAATCCGACTTGATTTGATCAGGATTTAACCCATCTGACAATTTAATATTCTGATTTTTCAATTTTGCAATTTCAACTATGATGCTATTCATAATTTCAGAATTCATATATGATAATACATATTTCTAATTCATTTTTCAAAAATAAAAGAGCCGTTAATATTTTAAAAATTCAGTCTGTATATATAAATATCTTTTTTAAAAATTCAGTCTGTATATATAAATATCTTTTTTAAAAATTCAGTCTGTATATATAAATATCTTTTTTAAAAATTCAGTCTGTATATATAAATATCTTTTTTAAAAATTCAGTCTGTATATATAAATATCTTTTTTAAAATTCAGTCTGTATATATAAATATCTTTTTTAAAATTCAGTCTGTATATATAAATATAAATGCAGACAAAAATAAATAACAACCATGATGAGCGGTTATCAGTCATTTGGCCCCCTTGATATAGGCCACTGTGTCTTTCATAGGGTTCTTTCTATGAGTATTTCCATTTTTTTTCTGAGATTTCTTCGATCTCGATTTGACACTATTTGGCCGGTAATTCATTTTTGAACACCATACGGGGCTACCCAAATGTGATGGAGAGCTAATTACATCCATGGATGTTATTTATTTTAGGTCATTTATATTTACATTCACCGGAAACATATTCCCCTAAGAGTGAATCTAACTCGTCAAATAACGGGTTAGAATCACAAGAGGGTATGTTTACGTGAAATGACCTAGAGGTTACATATATACGACAACACATCTTTGGAACTCCTTGGTTGCCTTCACATCCAAGTAAGCCCAAAGGAAACCCGAAACATACATCTCCGGAAGGGAGGCCTAACGTGGCAAACGCCATCTTAGACCGCCCAGAAGATATGCTTGGGGTGACGTCACAACATATACTTAATTAAGGACAGCACAAATACCGTATATATTTCCACTCGAGTGTTGTGGCAAATTGTAGGTATACATATACTTAATTAACTTAATTAAGGACAGCACAAATACCGTATATATCTCCATTCAGATTGTAGGTATACATATACTTAATTAACTTAATTAAGGATGGATTATAATTCAATGATGATGTAATGATGATGGGACGGCACTGACATCACAAACATGAAACGACGGGGCTGATTTTCAAAGGCCAATTCGACCAATCAAAGCAACCCATGAAATTAAACCCGGTTGCATGATTGAGTAAAAGTCAACCACGCACACGTGTCAATGGCGTGAATTATTTTTTGACTGGTCGAATTGGCCTTGAAAGCCCCAGCTTTAAACCTTTCATTTAGTATATAAGGCGACTAATACAGCAGCTTCAATCCACAGAGTGTGTTATTTTATTTTCTTGAATTACTTGTTAATGGTGCTTCACAGTATTAAAATGAGACAGAATATTTGCATAAAGCACTAAAAAAAAAGAATATAATCGTTTGAAAACATTTTATATTTGATTTCTTTTCTAATTAATTATATCCCAAGCCGCTGAATCACAATTTAGGGGGAAATAACCCACGCCATACTGTAATGTAATTTTTATAGATGTAGCATTTGTACATCTTTTATAGGTGCCATGTCGGCATCCTCTTTTTTTAAAATCTTTATTCAATATTTACATATTAAATTATACAAATGATAATCAACCCCCCCCCCCCAGCACCCATACACACATTTTCACCACACTCACTACATACAGACATTTAAAAACACTTATATTTACACATAATAGTAGAAACATATATGAGTAGGTGGGAGGGGTTGTTATTCCCTCCCTTATCAACTCGACACCATCTAAGGGAGAGAGTATATAAAGGGAATTAATACATCAATCCGCAAGGTACGCTATTTTATTTTCTTGAATTACTTATTAATGGTGTTTGACAGTATTTAAATGAGACAGCATATTTGACTTAAACACTAAAACAAAGAATATAATTGTTTGAAAACATTTCTTTTCTTACAATACAATGCCCACCGCTGAATCACAATAACCCATAAAACAAGTTAACACAATCTAAGGGAGAAAGTATACACGTGTGTTATCCTGTAACGCCTGCATCTCCGGATCACATCCTATGTTTATGAAATACGCATTAATCGCACGTGAGACAGAATATTTGACTTAAACACTAAAAAAAAAGAAAATATTTCTTTTCCTATAAAACAATACCCAGAAGCTAAATCACAATGATAACTCCCTTGGTTATATCATTTAAGAGTTGTCTCCCTTGGTGTTATAGACACATACGAAAATCGAATTTTTTGTCCTGTCTTTTTTGAAATGGTAGAGAATTAACAAGCACGGGTGAGGTCTGAATTCTTGGTTCATTTGTATAATAACACTATTTTTCTAATTCATTGTTTGGTTTAATTATAAGTCTCTGTATATAATCTTGAGCAGTCTTTATTATTTTGTCATCGTTGGGGTCAATGGCAGTATTTTTTATTCTTTTATCATAATAGCGTTTTAGTTCCCTGTATCGTTTGCCGCCACACATAACGCATAATTGCGACCTCCCCCTGACCCCAACCCCACATCGAATACAGGGTAACGGACCAAGGCTTCCACGACGAAAGCTTTGCATATGATACCAACAGAATTCATTTCTGCATGATTTGTTACACGGTGTCACTGATCCAATCATAAGCCATTTGCAATGATTCATTATACTTAAATCTTTCATTTAAATGCTTGTTTTAATTATAGTATGGAGGAGTTCGAGAGATTATCGAAAATTAAGCCTTGGAAAAGTGTTCAATTCAATCTTGATTAAAGTTCTGATACACCAAAGAATAAAATTCTTGATAGAACCTTGATGAGTAAAATCAGAGACTGTTTTAATGAATTCAAGCGTGATGGGGCAGCTCATTGCTGGTCAACATTTCGAATTGATGGTGTTGTTGACGCTACCATGAATGATGAAAAAGCAGCAGTGATAATCTCACGTCTTGGGGAAGAAAGAAATTTTTTTCGAATAAAATTCCTTATCCGTGATAATGGAAAATGGATCATTAGGGACAAATACGAGCCTATTCTTAAGGACAAAAAAACTGTCACTGTGACTCAGGATTCAAAACCAGGAATTTTGACTGGACTTGATAAACCCTACTACGAAAGATCTTATCCTGTCACAGTAGTTGTTTACGGGATATATCCGCTCAATGAAAAACCTGATATTTCAAAACTAGCACCCATGAAATATTCGACAGGGCTCAATTGTGTAGCAACACGAATAATGGAACACTTCACAAATGCGTCCCGGGGAAATAAACTAACTGATCTAAGACGAAAAAAAATAACCGAATGGGAACTGACAGTGAAACAGCATGGGGCAACAATTCAAGATATAGCCAAATTAGAAACATCATTGAGATTTCCAATATCGGTAAGGACAATCACCGGAGAAGTATTATACGAATCGAAATATAAATCACAGGGAGCTCCCATTGAAATTATTGATCATAACGCACACGCGTGGTCATCTGCAGTAACAATATTCCCACGGGATAGAACCGTAAAATATCTGTTTGGAACCGAAGAGTTTTTTTCAGAGCAGAAATTATTTGATGCTATTTACCATTTGAGTAAAAACGATTCTGTGTCAGTGTGGCTATTTCATAGTACTTCAGACGAAGAATGTAGATTTGATCAGTTTGTAAGGCCTAACGGAAAATTGTACCGTACTGAAGAACTGCATAATCAAATGAAACAACTAGCTAGTGAGTTTTCTCCCCAGAGTTCTCTGGGGGAAGACAACGATCAATTATTAGCAAACTGTTTTACACTTCCATCAGTTGTAGCACATTTTGCTAGGAAGAAAAACGCGTGGAAACCAACCCGAAGTGAGTTCTTATCAGATGTCAAATTGTCCTGTCTTGAATACAGCCATGGAGGATTATGGAATACAAAATACACCGCTGATACCGTTATTTCAGTTGATATGATTGCATGTTATCCAGGAAGTTTTCTTGGGTATGGAGAGTGTGAGAAATATTTCAAACGATTTGGACACCCTACACACGAAATGACCCGTGTTGCTATTAATGGACCACTGCCACATTTCGATTTAACCGGATTCGCTTGTGTAGTATCATTTGAAATGGCTGAAGGACTTCATCCGTGTAGTTATCTTTGGATTGGTAAACACATGTCTGAAAAACACTGGATGCCAATAGTGTTATTACGGTATATGCTTGATTGTAAGATGTTAAAATCATTAATTGTCAGTGAAGCAATTATATCCTATCGAGCACAGAAATCAGTCTGGTTACCACAACCTGATCTAGAAAAAATAATTAGCGAAGAGCGAAAACTGTTTCCTGATTTTAATGAACAACAAATCATGGATTGGTCCAGACAGTTATTTGAAATCAGAAACAATGAAGCAAAAGATCTTGGACGAAGAATAATCGGTAAATTTACCCAAGGTGGCAAAGATGATAATACGAGATATTCTTCACGATTGATTATAGACAATGCTGAATACGATTTTGTAATCAAAGATTTAACGAATAGGGGCTTATATGTCAATCGTAAGGACGCATTTATGTCCGATGGAACCAAATTGGGTACAATTGTTACTTACACTGATGGATACCATCCGCAGTACACATATTTGAGAGCTTCTATGCTTGGTTATGCTTCTATTAATTTATTTTCAATGATCAATAGATTTCCTACCACCGCAGTTAGAGTTGCTACTGACTCATTTTACATAAATAGCAAAATGGCTGATTTTAAGGCTACTGGCAACGAGAATTGGGGGTCATGGAGAATTAAGAAGGAAATGCTTCATGATTATATTCCATCAGCAGATGTTACCATTGAAAATAATTACTTAGAAAGCAATCAGTGTTCAGAATTTTCTAGTGCACCATCGATTTCTGATCCAATCTGTAGATATAAAACAGTTTATTTAAACGGCTGTGGCGGGTCAGGAAAAACAACCCGGGCAATTGAGTTATATCGTGGGAAATCAAACATGATTGTGCTAACACCAACTCATAGACTTGCAAGAGAAATGATACAGAGAGGGGTAAATGCCTGCACTTATCACAGCTTTTTCCGATGGAAGGGAGATAAATGGACTCCTGAGCGCATGGGAGAGAAATTTATTCCTGAAATCATGTTTTGGGATGAAATAGACACAGTGTCAGAAGATGTCTTAAAAATATTTCTTGAGTGGTTGTTATTGAAGAATACAAAAATCGTCATGTGCGGTGATCACGGGCAACCACCGCCATTTGTCGGTGCATCTCCCCATGAATGGCTAAAGGGTTTTGTAGACTATTATGAAGAAATTGATACCGATCATAGATCACTTGATAATGAATTAAAAGAATTTAAGAAACTAATTAGATTACAACCGGATAAAATCCAGTGTGTAATAGCCCGTGAAATAATTTCGGAAACTCCCATGAATGAGTTTTGGGAAGCGTGGAGACCAAATGATTTAATCATTGCAAGTAGAAAAATAGTCAGGGACACACTTCAGATGAAGTTATTTGAATTGCATAAACAAAAATTTGCAACACTTCCAGTACCGTTATGTTATAGGCCATCGGATACACGAAAACAGAACATCGAAGTTGATATTCCAGGCCTGACAGAGTCAGGGCGTGAAAAGAAGATTCTCGTATTAAATGATATTGTGCTGGTTGATATCAATGTCGTTGAAGATGCATTGCGTGCTAATAAATCCCCATGGACGCTAGGTTATGCAGCAACAATACACTCTTCACAGGGATTGACTATATCGGATACAATTGTTTGGATAGTAGATAATCGCATAGAATGGTCGAATTTAGTCTATCTCGCAGTGTCTAGAGTACGAAAAATAAATCAACTTCGAAGAATTGTCTTCGATGATGAAATCATTAGCAATGATAATGACACCACAATAGATGATATTATTGATAAAAAAACTCTCCGGTTACAAACAACAAGACAAAAAAAAACAACGAGAATTTGATATTGATGCTGAATTAATAATTACCCTGAAGCAGCAACAGAATAATCACTGCGCGAGTTGCAATTGTATAATGCGTTGGCAGTATTCGGATAAGGATCCTCGCCAATTCACCGTTGACAGAAAAAATAACAATCTCGGTCATGTCAGAAATAATGTGATGTTGACTTGTCTTGAGTGCAATAGACGCAAGGGTGCTAGTTAAGCCCATGCGGTGGTAATTGAGTATCCTCAGGTATCACTTGTAATTGTTGTCTAGTAAAACCCCGTTGAGGGGCAGTTGAATCCAGTTTATAGATTGGAAGTCTACCCGTAGATCGTGTTATACTAGATATCTTATGTGCAGTAACACTCCAAATAGGATCAGTAGCCCTTTTTGTGCCACTCTCAAGCTCTCCTGGTTCGTATAAGTACCTCACAATGACATTACTACCAAGAATTGGTTGGGAAACGCTAAAATCTTTTTGAATTTCCATTTCAGGTATTGACTTCTTTTTAATCGCATTGATAGGTTTCATGTTGATGGTTCTAGTAATCTCGTTATTCAGTGCAGTAATCACAGCTGGTAACCTTTTAACCCATTCACGGGATCTTTTTTCTTGGATGAATTCTTTTGGGTATTGATATCCAAATAACCGCTCAGCAAGGGTTTTATTAAACCGTTCTACAATGGCCTGATCACGATGTAGCGCAGTATGTCCTCGTCTGATAGTGACTTTATGATTTTTCATTATTGATAACACTGCACCCTGAAATTCCTTGCCAGGATCAATTTGTAATAGATTTGGCCAGTGCAGAGGACTCCTTCGATAAATCCTTTCAAATGCAGAAGCCACTTCAGTGGCTGATTTTGTTTTTAACGGTTCTGCTTCTTTGTATCGACTTGCAATATCAACTACGGTTAATGCGTATTTGTAACCACGATCATGTGGCAGAAATAATAGATCAGCCTGATGAACTTCATTAGGAACTGTCACATCAAAATGCGAGAATTGAATTTGTTTAGGCGGTGGTAGATAAATTTGCCATAGTGCCTGTTTGGATAACCAATGAGCCGCAGTGGTTTTTTTCACTTTTGCAGCACTAGCGAGTTTATGGATTGCTGATTTACCCCTCCAGTATCCTCTTGGGGAATAATAAATAGATTCCATGTTGTTATTAATTACCAGCACCTAACATCAATTTACTTTTCATAGCCGATTTTATCAAAAAGGAAGCCAATTTTTCTTTGAAAGATTTATCAGAAATAGCATTTAACGCATGAATTAATTTCACATCTGCTAGATGCCTGTGCTGCAGATTACTGCTTTTATAAGATACATCATGAAGGTGACAGGCCTTATCAATAGCGTTTATTGGTTCCTCACCGGGTCGGGGCTGATTTTGATCATTGAGTCTGATATCAAGTCTTGTTCCCGGTCCACAGTAGCTATATCCTGGAAGGTGTTTTTCTCCGGGGTATTTTGCCCATGGGGTTCCAGGGAGTTTTGCTAATTTGGCTGCGATATCACCTCCTCGTTTTTTTTTAAAGGTTCCTTGAGTTCCTTGGGTTTAGAAACAAATCTAAATTTCTTTGTACTACATTGTACGCATTTACCAGAAAGCGCTGATCGGTTATTTTTAGTTGTAATCGTCGTCAAGTCATCTGTGCCAGTACGTTTTTTACACTTCACACAATATAGATCCATAATTTATATATAACGGCATGAATATAATTGATTATTCAGCTAGCCGACGACGGGAACCTATTAAACATCATGAAATGTTGCCGAATTCAATTAGAATGATTATAATCGGACCATCTGGAAGCGGAAAGACACAACTGCTACTTAATTTGATAACGAGATGGATGAAATGGAACAAATTGTATTTAATAGCCCCGAGTGTAGACGATCAGCGATGCTATGAAGTGCTAAAGGATTTTAACGAGAAAGCAAAAGAATTTCAAATCGATGAAGATTTTATTGAGTTTATTACTGATATAGAGGAAGCCCCTTCCGTGGAAGACATCGATGGAAGTATTAACAATTTAGTGGTATACGATGATATCATGTTAGATAATCAAAAAAATCCTGCTAGAATATTTTCCCGAGGCAGGCATAAAAACACTGATGTGATCTATGTCACTCAACGCTACACACAAATACCAAAAGTGATCAGAGATAATTGCAATGTGTTGTGTGTATTTAACGGCGTTGATACTCATACGCTACGAAATATTCATCAAACTTGGTGCAGCGGTGATATGAATCATAATCAGTTTAGAAATTTCTTTAGTCACGCTCAGTCAAAACCACACGGATTTGTGACAATAAATTTAGCAGACCCTAGGACACGATATCGTATCGGACTGGATCAAATATTCGGTTAAAATCACCGTAAACCTAGAACTGAAAGTTCTAGCAGCAGAGGGGGTGAGTGACAACGACGTTGCGACATCAACGAAAACGCGAATGTTTTCAGACAAGGGTCGGAGACTTATTTTTTCGCGAGAAGGGTCTAGTGTTATTTTGGAGGGGGTATAATCAAAAATAAAAACAAAAAAAAGTTGTCTGATTCGCCCCCTCTGCTGCTCTTTCTGCTTCATTGATTGGGTAATTTTAAAAAATCATTAAATTGTTTTCGCAGGTATAACAAAAATATATACATGGAATACTAGAATAATTTTAATATAGTTCCTTACGACAAATCACAGGCTTCCCACTGTAGAATATTGATATATGTCAATGAAAACTTAAATAACGCTTCATATAAATAGATACTGAACTAATATAAAAATGAGTTAGAAGTGTATCAAAAAGGTTAATTTGTACAAATTTTTTGAGTTGCTAAATTACATACATTTGAATGCACACACACACACACACACACACACACACACACATATATATATATATATATATATATATATATATATATATATATATATATATATATATATATATATATATATATATATAACAGCCTCGACCGACAAAATGAGTTTACAGCAACGATTCGTAAGGGTACAATATACATTCCATCACAACTCTAGTCGTCTTGCCCGCGTTGCTATGAAATTTATAGTATATATAATGGTGTTGTAAAAGTTTATGCCTGTAGTTGTCCCTTCGAAAAATATTGCTACTGTAATATTGATGTTTCATTATCACAATATATGGTGTACGATTATGGCGTTTCCGTATATGAAAGATCGTACCGCTCTGTGCAGTCATGAAAATGTTTGGCTAAAAAACAAAAGGTTCCAAATTTCGGATGAACTTGCCACACTGCAGACATCGTAGTGATATGACTGATTTGTTTTAAAAGCTACGTTTAAAATCTTAATCACACACACACACACACACACACACACACACACACACACACACACACACTTTTTATAATATCTCCACGCTACGTTCATGTACTGTAGCTATAGTTCGTTAAGTATATAATTATGGAAACTATGCACTAAATACAGCAGGCTGATCAAACTGGTGGCTCCTATGTGCCAGAAAAAAATGAGCCTGTGATTGTCCCTATTAAACTAACTTTCAGTTATTAAAATACAGCCAATTAATTTATCCATATTAGACAATACCAGCTTCTGAAAGTACAATGAATGAATAAAAAAATATAAAGTTGAAAATGTTATAGACATTTTATTTCTTCTTCAATTTATTCTTTGAAGCTCAGGAAGCGAAAATGACAAGAAGAGCTAGCAGTTTCCTGAGATGTCCGAAGCAATCCTCAATCATGTAACGTAATAAACGTAATACCTAATATACCTTTTGTAAATAGCCAAAATAACCAGTGAAGATTGCCCAGGAAATCAATTTTCATTCAAAATCGGAGCGTATGCAAAGTACGAAACTGGAGCGGAACCGATGGCCTTACAAGAAAATTAAATCAAAGTCGGATAAAACGTCACTAAGCGCTTTGGGCACGGAATCCGTTAAAACCGTAAATGTCGCAGGTGCCGTCTTCATCCTGAACGGCAGGAGTGTGAATTCAAGTAATCCGTTTTTAGTGATAAAAACTGATTCTTTCTTGGTGTCCTCATCCAGCTGAACTTGTCAATCCCCCTTGACTAGGTCACCCCCTGTCTAAGTCATCTTCCTTGCTTATGTCAATCCCTCTTGTTAGGTCAATCCCCCTGTCTAGGTCAATCCCTCTTGTTAGGTCAATCCCCCTGTCTAGGTCAATCCCCATTGCCTAGGTCAATCCCCCTGTCTAGGTCAATCCCCCTTGCCTAGGTATATAGGACTGGTGTACTTCACATTTACTAATTGTTCACGAATTTGATCTACTATTGGTTTATATTGGAATATATTATATATGGAATCGGAATACATATTTCCGATTCCATCCTCATCATCTGCAATCATCATCTGCATCTAATTGTGTTCTAACACACCTTTCTCTTTTGGTACTGTCTCTCCCTCTCTCACTTCCTCAGGTTAAGTGAAAATAATTCTCGCTATAACCCACCCCACGTTCCTCTGTAGCATGTACCTACTTTCTTCAGCTTCGGTTTTGCCTGCGTCTTTGTAACCACCATTGGTAATTTGCTTATTAAATCCATCAGAAGTAATGCCTCCGCTGCCAAATTTGGCTCAACGCCAATCCGTGCATGACCTTTGCAGTACAGTGTTCATATTATCTATCATCACACTAAAAGGCTGGCCAACCGAAGTTAATATAATTATGTCATACTTATGTAATACCAGTCAAATGCTGTGTCGACAAAATCCTCACGAATTAAAGCAATATCAGCATCGGGGCCTTTGACAAAAAATAATCTCTCGAACATTTATTATACCAGTTAGACAAATCAGACACAGCAAGTTGCATGAGGTTTTAATCTGGATAGCTCTGAAGTAGCTTCTAACTCCCTTTAGTCTAGCCGATTCCTTGGACTAATGCGAAAAGTATTTAAGTTTATATCTTTCGATCTCCGTTCGCTCCCTCTGAAGGCACATTTCGAATTCTAATTTCTGTTTTACAGTGAACGCTTTCATTCTTTCAGAGCATATAGGCTTGAACTTTTTAACGATTTCATGCAGGTTTTCTTTTTCAGTGATTAATCGGTATTAAGATTCTAGAAATGTCAACCGATTTCAGGCTATTCGATGCAATGATTTGCGCACATGTAGTAATCTGACAGCAACAGAAGTTAAGTTGACTAACTTGAAACTGTCTCTGAACGCTTGACATGGATTTTACCTAAATACTGCACAATGATTTCATTTGAAACTCTCTCTCGCGAATACCTTCCAAAATTTAGTCTAGAAATGGAATGTTATCCAGTGAACAATAATCATAAATTATTTCGCTGCCACCAATTTTTTAAAAAACACTATCGCAATGAGGAATACAAGTTTATTAACACAGGTTCAGAAATGAAATCTGACTGTGGAGGGTTACAACCATTATTTATCCCAAATAAACAATGCTAGAGCTATGACTGCATCAGTTGCAGTTTCCTAGACTAAAATATTATAAAACGGTAAAATACTTCCACTTTTTCTATTAATGGCTCAAGCACATGTACACCGTACGACTCATAGTAATAAACATACATTATTTATGAAAATAGACTTTTTACCCGTAACACAACAAAGTAGGATATTCAAGATGCCAAACGTCTTGTCCATGTTGACAGGTGTGTTTTAATAGTTTTTAAATAGGTAAATGAAACTAAACTAGGGGGTTGGGTTAAAAAATATTCATAAAAAATAGGTGTCATATGCACGAATATATCATGTATGACAGGGTTTATTGCAATTTTTTATGCTATTGTCCTCTCTTTTTGACATACTGTCCATGTTCACTTAATTTAGCACCCTAAAAGATTAAGACGTTATCAAAATAACTTCATCTTCCTTTACTGAAATGTGAAAGCTGTAATTTGATTGGCGGTTAAAAGAGATCAAGAGAGAGAGAGAGAGAGAGAGAGAGAGAGATCAAGATAGAGAGAGAGAGATCAAGAGAGAGAGAGAGAGAGAGAGAGAGAGAGAGAGAGAGAGAGAGAGAGAGAGAGACCTCATGTATGCGCTCATTACATCTGGCTGTTAAACATTAGTCTCGAATAAATTGATATTCCAATAGCCAGGTAATAAATTAAGACTATTAAACCTACAACAACTCTTGTGTGTAGAATATTTCTACAATAGGCGTTACTTCTAGCCACGAAATCATGAAGTATTCACTGCCTGCCGACTTTGGAATTTGTGTATCGACGCTGTTGTAATACAAGACTGGCCACTATTATTCACTGCCGTGTCAAATGATCATTTTATGCATTTTAGTGTTTGTACAACATTCGAGTAGATTATCTTTTAAATGCGGTTAAGCGGATTTAAAATAGAACAAATATCAATATTGGTATTCGACTCATTTCTTTATTCGTTTACGACTCCGGAAATTACAAGTCTGTTCTTGAGAATTATGGAATTGGTTTTGCAATTTAGAGGGTGAGAATTTTTGTTAAGAAATTGTGCTATATGCCTCCATATCTTGTAGATGGCTATGCTCATTTCTTAAAAAGCACAGTGTTAATTATCTCATTTTTATTTATATTACAAATCTTTCTGCAGGTAGGTTAATAAAAACTTATTGAAATATCGTTCGATATTTTTTATTTACTTGTCAGCAGGGCCGTAGAGAGCGATCACGGTCTCTGGGGTAAGAAAATCCCGGGCCTCTCCTCGTATATTTTGAAATAATTTTGTCATTTTATAAAACTGAAAAGTGTTATTTGACCCTGGCCCCCTTACGAGCCATAGTCCCGGGGATATATCCTCCTTCCTGCGCCTCCCTCCCTTGTCCACCCTGCTTGTCGGCAACATTTCATAATCACGCCTGATTGTTATAGCACTTTGGAATAAACAATTAGTGGAATAAGCATTAAAATCTTATTTAAAAGACACAATGAACACCCCACCCCCAAAAACTTCCACGTTAAAGTAGTAGTATCAGGAACATATCCGGCTTTGAAGACAACGAAAATCCAATGTGATATGGCTGTACAATATTAATTTACGAAGCAGAATATGTAGAACTCAATCGAGAAATAACAAAACGCTGTATTCCGATGTCTTCTAAATCAGATGGACAGGCCAAAGTTCATTTGGAAAAGGAAACTGATAAAAATATTAGGCAACAAAACACCAAGAATGAGAAATCTTGTTTACTTTGGTGTTTTAACAGTATTAACTGCGTCATATGGACTGTACTACCCTTTATTTCAGCACTGAACCTGTCTTTATGGATTTAGTACGGACAATCATGATGAAGAGTGCTCTAAACTCATGTGAACTTGATCCAATTCAAACATCACTGCTGCTTGAGTGCTTAGACCCAATATTGCCTTCACTAACTGATATTAATAATACCCCTCTCTCATCCGAGGAATTCTCATCATTTTTCAAAACTGCCAATATAAAGCCTCTGCTGAAGAAACCAACATTCGACCATAATGATTTAAAGAAATACTGCCCAGTTTCTAATCTCCCGTTCATATAAAAATCTTAGAAAATGTTGTTCAAACCCAACTTGTATATCATCTCATTTCGAACGGTTTTTAGCAATGTACAGTCTGCATATCGCCCTTACCACAGTACTGAAACTACTATTGTGACATCCTCTCTGCTTTGGATAGCGGAAAGATTACAGTCCTCACCCTCCTTGATTTGTCAGCAGCAGTTGTCACAATAGACCATGATGCATTACTTCACCATCTCTAGCATCTATTAGGCATTCACAAGAAAGCCTTACTGTGGTTCAAGTCCTACTTAGTCAAGAGGACACAAATTGTATCTGCACATGGAATACGATCCAGCCCAGTTGATATATATTATGGTGTTCCACAGGCATCTGTTCTTGAACATGTTGCCTTCATTAGATAGACTCAGACGCGCTCAAGTGTCCTATATTATCATCCAGTGTCTCTCCATTTGTACGCTATTGACACCCAAATATACAAATCTAGCCACCCAACTGAAGTTGATGCTACCACCCAAGGAGTAAATGTGCATTTCTGAATTGAAATCATTGATGACATGTAAAAAAAACTGCAGATGAATGATGATAAAACTGAGGCCATTCTGATCATAAACCAAAGACTTTCATATTCACATCCTTTACCTCAAACAATAAATATCAGCAACTCCAACGTTAAACTCAGTCAGTACGACACCAAGGCATTACTCCGGTGTAACGCAATCGAGCTAACACCCTTTGAGACTTGAATGGGTATTTAAGAAATAAAAAACACAATGAAAAAAAATGTATTATCCTCTCGCACGTATGATATAGAAACATGATACTAAAATACAAGGATACATTAAATGGATACAATAAAATAAAAACATAATGAAGAACAGATAATTATTTGGGATATTCAATAATTATAACGTTGTTTAAGATAATCGAACAGTACCCTACTTCTTGTCAATACAGTCAACCATTATACTGGCATTTCATAATATACTATAATTGCATTCTTTTGTAGTCAAACACTATACTGACATTTCTCTTATAGTCAAACACTATAATGACATTTCTCTTATAGTCAAACACTATAATGACATTTCTCTTAAGGTCAAACACTACAATGACATTCTTCATACATATGACCAATGTTTACTTGACATTTCATATGCTTTTGGCCCGCTTCCTCGACCTGGTCACTTGAACGATCCAGGCCTCCCATGCGCACACACGTTGGCACTTTCCTGGCTGTATTTCATCACTACTGTAGCGGCCTCTGGTTACACCTAGTCAGTCCGCAACCAGTTATCCACACCTAGACACTCGTACCTAGTTATCCACAATTAGTAATCCACGCCTAGTTATCCACACCTAGACACTCGTACCTAGTTATCCACACATAGGCACTCATACCTAGTTATCCACACCTAGACACTCGTACCTAGTTATCCACAACTAGTAATCCACGCCTAGTTATCCACACCTAGACACTCGTACCTAGTTATCCATAGATAGGCACTCATACCTAGTTATCCACACCTAGACACTCATACCTAGTTATCCACAACTAGTAATCCACGCCTAGTTATCCGCAACTAGTAATCCACGCCTAGTGAGCTGAATATGAAAAAGAAACTTTCCAAATAGTCTGCTTTCTGATTATCCAGATTAAAATATCTGAACGGTTCAAACGAATTAATACAACTGAAATATTTCCATATGTATGACTTTTGTGATGTACAAATGGCATACCATTAAACAAAATATGTACTAAAACTCGAATATATACATATACATCTTCAATATTAGTCATAATATCGACAAAATAATCTACCAACAGGAATACTGCATACGTGTTCATATCCCTGTCAATAATCTGAACCATACTATATCTGGCTACCAAAATACACAAGCCATACACTCTTGATGAATTAAACTACAAGTATGATAAAACAACGAAAATATATAATACAACATTGAATGTGTTTTGCGAAACTGAACATTAATTTAAAAGGATTAATTAAAGAGAATATAACTTACTAAACTCGTTAGCTCGAACTAAGTAAAACATAATTGCGATCCCACCCTGACAGCTAAACGCATAAAGAACTTCCCTGTAATGGGTGTCCCAGTCAAAATCCCTAAGTAACATATATAGTCGGGCTCATTAACATGTATTACGCATGTGCCGCGCAAGCAATGAAGGCGTCACGCAATACAAAGAAAATATATATTATAAAAATATGGTGCGCAAAACACGTAAAATACTGGAATTAATGGTATTCTAGCAAAGCCATATAAGGTATTTCGTAACATTTGGACAGTGCTCTCACATTGTACCAACATGTCATAAACATTCGCAAGGCTGCATATCTTGATCTGAGACGAATCAGCTCTATTCCCAAAATCTCTTTCAGTTAATGCCACTAAAACACATGTGTGTTCATTATTACTTTCACGACTGGACAATTATAACTCAATTTTGTCTAGTTCGTCTCAATATATTCTCCAGAAACTTCAAAAAGTTAAAAACACAGCTGCACGGATCATTCTTAGAGCCCAACGATCAGAGCACACATTCCCGCTGCTCTGTACCCTTCACTGGCTATCCATTCGATCCAGAATCAGCACAACACGGTTGCTTTTTGCCTGATTTTCTTTGGCTTGTCAATTTTCTTTAGCCAACTCGGAAGTTGATAATCACGAGGTCGTGATCACTTCCAACAGTAGCACCTGGGGACGTTCTAGGTTTTGCTCTATTGATGCCAGATCTGTAACGGTTTTAAACCAGTATGTAGTCGATCTGGTTAAGACGTGTTCCATTTGGTGCGTGCCATGTCCAGCACCTTGAAGCTTTATGTTGGCCCAGGGTGTTGGCTAGTACCATGTTGCTGTAGATTGCGAACTAGAGCAGCCGTGTCCCTCTTTTATTTGTAAGCTCATTACAAGGAGGCCTACAATGATCATCCCAGTCATTTACAGCATCTTTGTCAACTTTTGCATTCCAGTGTCCTTGCATGATGAGGATGTATTTTTGTTTTACTGAACTTGTTTATAATACCATGGAGTTTGTTGTAAAATTCCTCTATTTCTTCATAATCATGATCAGTAGTTGGAACATAGACTTGGATAATTTTGATGTTAAAGGGAGATGCTTTCAGACGAATGAAGATGATTCTCTAGATATGGGGCGGCATTCAAGCACAGATCCTTTGATGGCTTTGTTTACAAGAAAGCCTACTCCATTTATCATTTACCATCCCATATCAACATACCAGGAAAAGTAAAAGCTGACCAAGTAGTTAAAAAAAAACTTCAAGAAAGCAATCATATCATAATCCAGTAGAGATGCAAATAATAGCATAGCATAATCAGGAATAACATTCTAGGGAAATGGTAACAGGAATGGGACAATCAATAGTACAAAAAGTCGCACACTCTTCCTCATACCAAAGGAAGTATCCAAGAAAATCATCATCATCATCATCATCATTACCAGTCTCTTGACTTAGTGTGGTCGTTGAGGAACTGTGCTGATAAATATCTGACCAGTTCTCTCCACTTGT
The DNA here is from genome assembly GCA_029339505.1 of Unio delphinus. NCBI lineage: Eukaryota > Metazoa > Mollusca > Bivalvia > Unionida > Unionidae > Unio > Unio delphinus. The sequence continues at coordinate 210,624 of JAQISU010000124.1, read as the reverse complement.
CTCGATCGTGCGCCACTATTTGTGTCTCCGCAAAACCTTTCCTGGTCCAGTCTGTGATGCTCTCTGCACACTTTTCCTCTGTCTAACTCTCCTTCTGCCACCATGGACACTGCCATGCAGCACTGTTGTGGATAGACTGTTGGCTCTAGTGACATGGTCATACTTTTTCAACTTTCTCTTTTTGACAGTAGTGAGGAGGTCTTCATAATGGCCTATATTGTGCCTGATGGTGTTACGCACTTCTTCATTTGTGATGGAGTCCCTGTAAGAGATGCCAATGATGGTTCTGTAGCATCTCATTTTAAGTGCCTGGATTCTTCGTTGTAATTCTGCTGTCAGGGTCCAGACCTCGCACGAATACATAAAGATTGAGATGACTAGTGCTCTCACGAGTCTGATTTTAGTTTTCAGACAGATATTCTTGTATCTCCAGATGGGCCTTAGCTTTGACATAGCTGCCGTTGTTTGTGCTGCTCGTGATAAAGTTTCTGCTCTTGACCCTCTTCGGTGATTATGGAACTAAGATATTTTAACTTGCCGACTGTTTCCAGTTCCTGTCCTCTGACTTTAATCTTGACTGAGATTTGTTTGTCACTATTTGTCATCAGCTCTATCTTCTTGTCAAATCTGGAGGATGTTTTATCCAGGTTCTTTACTAAGGTGGCAAGCTCATCTTCACTGCCTGCCAACCCATCAATGTCATCTGCACAGCGGAGGTTGGTGATGCTACGCCCTCCAATGCTGACTGTCCCACAGTGGTTTTCCAGGGCTTCACTAATAATGTGCTCTAAGTAGACGTTGAAAAGCGTGCGTGACAGGAGACAGCCGTGTCGTACTTCAACTGTTGTCTTGAACTAGTCCCCTGTTGAACCTTGATCAATTACTGCACTGGTAGCCTTGGCGTATAGCTGATAGATGGTATTGGTCAACTTTTGACCTATGTTGCCCACAATGCATCATGCCACACTCTGTCAAAAGACGTTTTGTTTTTAAAAAAAAATCTATGAAGACATGATAGATGTCTTGTTGATGTTGTGAGTACTTTTCACATAGAACCCTAAGATTGAATATTTGTTCTGTTGTTCTTTTTCCACTCCGGAACCCTGCCTGTTCTTCAGCGAGTATTTCTTCTGCTTGTGGGTTCAGTCTGTTCAATATGAACTTCAGCTTCATCTTACTAGCATGGCTGATCAAACTGATAGTTCTGTAAGTTTTGTGGAGTGTTATAATCCAATGACTGAGTTCACTGTGTTGGCCATTTGCCTGTCTTCTAGGTCTTGTTGGAGATTTTTGTTAGTAGTTATATCACTGATTCCTTACCATTCTTGATAAGTTCAGCTGGGATGTTGTCTACTCCAACTGCCTTCCCATTCTTCAGTGCTCTTATTGCTGACTCCACCTATTCTTTAGAAATCATCATCATTTGTGGTGTTTGGAAAAGGGAGACGCTTTCAGACGAATGGAGATGATTGTGCTAGATATGGGGCGACATTAAAGCACAAATCCATTGATGGCTTTGTTTACAAGGAAGCCTACTCCATTTATGGACTTGTCCAACTCTCCACTATAGTATAATATATGCCTATCTTCAGTTTGGTGTTCTCCTAGGGCTTTCCATTTGATTTCACAGAGTCCCAGAATGTGCCATATGTAGTGCTCCATCTTGCGTGTCAACTCTTGGAGTCTTCTGGTTTACACCAGAGTTCTAACGCTCCAGTTGGCGATGACAATGCTGTCTCTCGCTCTTATTTTTCGCAAAGTAACAGTAGCATACTTGTCACCTCCGTCCTGTTGGACAACGGCAGACGCGGTTCTTGTTAACCCAGGCGACGACCGATCCAGTATGGTAACTTCAGATTTGTCCAGTATTATCAGTGTGTCTTGGACAAAAGTTATCTGGCGGAGCCCATCCCTCTCCAGACCAAGGAAGGATTCGCCTTAGGGTCTCCACTCCGGATTTTTTTTTAGGATTTACTATCTTAGCCTTTGGCTAACCAAAGCCGATCTGCAAGGCAGCAGGAAACTCGTGTATGGGCGGGTGCATTCATTTTCCGAGCAGATAAAGCATCTGCCACTGCCCACGTCAAGATCTTTACCCCTATTTTAATGAATAGTATTATTATCTCCGTACAGGCACAAATAAACAATTACATAACATATCAAAATGCATTCTTAAAAGTAATTTCACTCAACAGGAGCGGCGAATATGCACTAAGGAGAATTGATAAATAAACATCCGTTTGAATAGCAAATGTCATTAATGGAACGATCTTGCAAATAATGATGCATATCGTATACGGCGGGTTATATATTCTGGGAGAAGAATGCAAGTTTTAGAACACTGACTTATTTTATACCTTCATTACCCAACTCTGAATTTAACATCAATGATTCATAGCTCACACGTGGGCGATAATAATGAAAGTTATACATATATATTGAAACCTCTGTTTTCAGATTTCAAAGGGGGAAATAAAACTTATCATTGAGTGACAGAATATGTTGGATACAATGGTTGAGCAAAATGCATTATATCAGGTGAATATTCTGTTGGGTGTATCCTTTATATATGTTTACCGCTTGTTCATGGTTCAGCAGTCCTGAAAAATGATCTGGCATACAGTTTTCTGTTACTTTGCTTCTTTTGACTGGTACACCAGGTTTTCTTTGTTACTTTGCTTCATTTGACTGGTACACCGGGTTTTCTTTGTTACTGTGCTTCTTCTTTGTTACTTTGCTTCTTTTGACTGGTACACTGGGTTTTCGTTGCACAAACATCTTAACTTCCTCAAAGCAGTGTATCAACAATTATTTTGGTAGCTAGAATGAAAATTGTCGAAAGATAGGATCATTTTGTCCTCTTGTCATACTGATTCCTCTAGCCAATATCAGAATAAACTTTGCCATTATCAACTGAAAGGAACGTGATCTGCATTGTATTTTATGGATGTTCACAACAGGAAAAGCATTTCACATTCATGGGATAAAAACATTCATATTAGTTCAGAAATTAAATTGTATGCAGTTTATACTACACATACAATTTGTGCTATGAAATTCTCATGTTTCCACTAAATATTAGAAGTACATCAGTATCACTTGTTTCGTTTCTTTTTGGAGGTCTCAATTTGGTAAAATATTAAGTTTAATTGGTCCGTTGTGCTGAAAAAAAGCAATTGTTTGAACCTCATCCAGTAACTCATTCTGATCTAAGTGCACAAGAGAGTGACTTTGATTTAACTGATTGTGTTTGTAGTATATACTTAGTAAAAGCACAACATCTGAAATGAACTGAATTTTCCACTATTAATACTGTATTTATGTGATATACCTTATCTTACTATTTCAATCGCTTTGAAAACTCCAAAAATCATCGAAGTCATTTGAAATTGATATGGTGTCTGAGAAGAAATTTCTCTCTTACATTGTATGGATTAATTATGTATGTATGGTCAGTTTTAGTGGTATCTATCGTTGAATATTGTTCATATGTCACCTTGGAAGTTTACCATGGTCCTACACATCCGTAATCAACGTTTCAACATTACCTGATGTTAGTTGATTAAATTTTGATCTCTCATGATTAGCTAGACTGTTGTGATTTCATACAATAGCACCCACCCACCCAACATTGCTGCCGCTATTAGCATCGCCAGAACAATAATGCAAGGTCAGGAACTAGTTCTATCCCAAAATCTCTTCTTGGCATTCAAGAAGCATTTTAAAGACATTTTGATTCTGTCATGATGCTATGACGTACAAGACAAACAGCATATGAGACTGCGCACAATTTAATCTCTTTCAAAAATTTAAGTCATAACTTGCAATGCAAACAATGCAATGCTTTTGGCACAAAGTAATACCTTTCTTGATCGAGTAATACCATTTGTGATTTTTCATTAAAAAAATTGTCCTTGATACCATTTTACTAAAAAATGTCTAGATATATAATATATAGACAACTTTTGAAATAAATTATTTTGAACCAAATGTTTAAGTTGCCAGAAGACAATTAGTAAATTGGCTCATATAAAATTTCTTTTTTTAGGTAAGGGTGTGACTTTTCAGCTATTATTGTGAACCGCTCCGGTTAGAGCGTCCGCCGCGGAAGCGGGAAGTCGTGAGTTCGATCCCCGGCTGAATCATACTAAAGACTTACAAAATATGGTACTAACAGCTGCCTCGCTTGGCGCTCAGCATTAAGAGGTTAGTGTTGGGACTGGTCGGCCTGGTGTCAGGATAATGTGACTGGATGGAACATCATGCTATATGTCTGCGGCATGATGTTCCAGAGCTAGACATCACTATAAACTGCCTCACTGCAGACATCGTAGCGATATGACTGAAAAATTGTTAAAGCTACGTTAAAAATCCTAATCAAATCAGCTAGTATTGTCTACTGAAAAAATATGCATATAATTGAGAACTAGGTGTTTTGTTAGTGAAATTGATATGAGGCATGTACAGCTGCCATAGTTACTCTTCAGCATTATTACGAGTATATGCACTTAAAATAAGTAACATTACAGAGTGAAGACTACAATTTTTGTAAAATTTGACAAATAATGTATTTCCCTAGAATACAAAGTATAAAAGGATAAAAGAGACCATACGGTTTTGCGAATTAATTCCAAACATAATCCAAGAATTAAAGTCGCAAGTCCTAGTAATAAAAGTCCTGAATAAAACTCAATTCAAGTCAGGAAGAGAAGGCGATGACCTGTCTCATAAATATTATTCCAGGTTTTAATTTGGTATAAATTAGAATGACTGTCTTTATTAAATAATTTTGGTAGAACACTTCTATTTACAAAGAAAATAATCGCTTGAATTAAACAATTTGAGGAAAACAAAATTCTGCCCAAACTGATAACAACATAATAAAACTTAAAGTGCTAGATGTTAAAGCACAACTGGTAAAATCCTTACAGACACAAGATAATATAGTTATATACTTGACCTCAGGTCACAATTAGCATTGTCTAAAAACAACCATTACATAATAGAAAATAACCTTCAGGTGTTTATTTACAATAGCCTATAACATTCATTTTAACATTGACCCTGATCAACATATACACTCCTTCTTGTTTACCTGAATAATAATCATGAAGCTATTATTAGTTGTTTACATAAATGAAATAACAAAAAAATTTAAAACAAAAACAATCATGTCAAGCAGAAATGAACACAATTGTGGACAAGGTCAAGTCCAGCAAACATTGTTACATTACACTAACATGTAATGAAATAATAAACATATAAAATGAACAGACCAACAATTAAATTAAACATGCGTAACAGTATGTAGATAGAGAAATATACCAATAGCGGCTAGAATGAAGAGCTAGCTTTCACATCAGTGGACACGTGGGTTCAGAGCAAGTAGAATATCTATTTAAAAATGCTGAATGGCAACTATTTTGAATTTCATCTAGCCGTTTAGTACACAACGTTTTGAAATGATCACCCAGGGAATGGACTTGCATTTGGGCTGTAAGCATCACTTATTGTCACAAATGAACGCCAGACATGAAACATGCCGATATAAATTTGGATTTGGGTGCATAAAAGTCTTCTGCTATGAACTACCATTAACTTCTCTAGTCAAGTGACTAATATTTGTATGCTTTGTTTTAATATAGCTATCCAAAAACTGTGGACCCTTCTGACCTCACTATGGCACCTTATCTGTTAGCATTTTGTTTCTATTTGGTATGTAGATGCCGTATTTAATCATTGTTTAGAAACTGTCCCTTGTACTGTTGAGGTATTGGTATGACTCGAAGTTATCTGAGACCAAACCAAAACACAGCCGAGGTTAACAGAACCATTCAAAACAGGAACACGAGACTATCAAAGGAAAGATATCCTTTATAAAACAATTGGACTACAAACTTTCTTTCGAATATAGAAACAGCCCATTGCAATGGCATTACTTGTTCAGCTGCAATCTGCTGAAGTGGATGCATTTGATTTAGTTCAAGCAATCTACGACTTGAATTCGTCTTTCTGCAGACCTCATTTCACAATCAATACATAAAATGTAATAAATTTGATGCATTTGAGTATGTGATACACACATCTTATTTTGTGAGTTTTTTATTGTCCATGTTTCATTATCTAAATCGTTAATCTAAACGCTGACGTGCATATATAACTGTGTGTACCACTGAATCATTGACTACGTATTTCTTCTTCTTGTATCATGCAATATAGGAACAATTGATTATGGACAGGATCAATCGATTATAGACAGGATCAGTTGATTATGGAAAGGTTCAGTTGATTATGGAAAGGATCAGTTGATTATGGAAAGGATCAATTGATTATAGACAGGATCAATTAATTATGGAAAGGTTCAGTTGATTATGGAAAGGATCAGTTGATTATGGACAGGATCAGTTGATTATGGAAAGGATCAATTGATTATAGACAGGATCAATTGATTATGGAAAGGTTCAGTTGATTATGGAAAGGATCAGTTGATTATGGACACGTTCAGTTGATTATGGAAAGGATCAGTTGATTATGGACAGGTTCAGTTGATTGTGGAAAGGATCAATTGATTATAGACAGGATCAATTGATTATGGAAAGGTTCAGTTGATTATGGACAGGTTCAGTTGATTATGGAAAGGATCAATTGATTATGGAAAGGATCAGTTGATTATGGAAAGGATCAGTTGATTATGGACAGGATCAGTTGATTATGGAAAGGTTCAGTTGATTATGGGCAGGATCAGTTGATTATGGACAGGTTCAGTTGATTATGGAAACGATCAGTTGATTATCGACAGGATCAGTTGATTATGGAAAGGTTCAGTTGATTATGGACAGGTTCAGTTGATTATGGACAGGTTAGTTGATTATGGACAGGATCAGTTGATAATGGAAAGGTTCAGTTGATTATGGAAAGGATCAGTTAATTATGGAAAGGTTCAGTTGATTATGGAAAGGTTCAGTTGATTATGGAAAGGATCAGTTGATTATGAACAGGTTTAGTTGATTATGAAAAGGATCAGTTGATTATGGAAAGGATCAGTTGATCATGGAAAGGTTCATTTGATTATGGACAGGTTCAGTTGATTATGAACAGGTTCAGTTGATTATGGAAAGGATCAGTTGATTATGGAAAGGTTCAGTTGATTATGGAAAGGATCAGTTAATTATGGAAAGGTTCAGTTGATTATGGAAAGGTTCAGTTGATTATGGAAGGATCAGTTGATTATGGAAAGGTACAGTTGATTATGAAAAGGATCAAATGATTATGGAAAGGATCAGTTGATTATGGAAAGGATCAGTTGATTATGGAAAGGATCAGTTGATTATGGACAGGATCAGTTGATTATGGAAAGGTTCAGTTGATAATGAACAGCATCAGTTGATTATGGACAGGTTCAGTTGATTATGGAAACGATCAGTTGATTATGGAAAGGATCAGTTGATTATGGAAAGGTTCAGTTGATTATGGACAGCTTCAGTTGATTATGGACAGGATCACTTGACCATGGAAAGGTTTAGTTGATTATGGAAAGGTTCAGTTGATTATGAACAGGTTCAGTTGATTATGGACAGGATCTGTTGATTATGGAAAGGTTCAGTTGATTATGAACAGGTTCAGTTGATTATGGACAGGATCAGTTGATTATGTAAAGGTTCAGTTGATTATGGAAAGGATCAGTTGATTATGGAAAGGTTCAGTTGATTATGGAATGGTTCAGTTGATTATGGAAAGGTTCAGTTGATTATGGACAGGCTCAGTTGATTATGGACAGGATCAGTTGATTATGGACAGGATCAGTTGATTATGGAAAGGATCAGTTGATTATGGACAGGATCAACTGATTATGGACAGGTTCAGTTGATTATGGAAAGGTTCAGTTGATTATGGAAAGGTTCAGTTGATTATGGACAGGTTCAGTTGATTATGGACAGGATCAGTTGATTATGGAAAGGATCAGTTGATTATGGAAAGGTTCAGTTGATTATGGACAGGATCAGTTGATTATGGAAAGGATCAGTTGATTATGGAATGGTTCAGTTGATTATGGAAAGGTACAGTTGATTATGGACAGGATCAGATGATGATGGAAAGGATCAGTTGATTATGGACAGGATCAATTGATAATGGACAGGATCAATTGATTATGGACAGGATCAGTTGATTATGGAAAGGATCAGTTGATTATGGACAGGATCAGTTGATTATGGACAGGTTCAGTTGATTATGGACAGGATCAGTTTATCATGGAAAGGTACAGCTGATTATGGACAGGATCAATTGATTATGGAAAGGTTCAGTTGATTATGGAAAGGTACAGTTAATTATGGACAGGATCAGATGATTATGGAAAGGATCAGTTGATTATGGACAGGATCAATTGATTATGGACAGGATCAATTGATTATGGACAGGATCAGTTGATTATGGAAAGGATCAGTTGATTATGGAAAGGATCAGTTGATTATGGACAGGATCAGTTGATTATGGAAATGTTCAGTTGATTATGAACAGCATCAGTTGATTATGGACAGGTTCAGTTGATTATGGAAACGATCAGTTGATTATGGAAAGTATCAGTTGATTATGGAAAGGTTCAGTTGATTATGGACAGCTTCAGTTGATTATGGACAGGATCACTTGATCATGGAAAGGTTCAGTTGATTATGGAAAGGTTCAGTTGATTATGAACAGGTTCAGTTGATTATGGACAGGATCAGTTGATTATGGACAGGTTCAGTTGATTATGGACAGGATCAGTTGATTATGGAAAGGTTCAGTTGATTATGAACAGGTTCAGTTGATTATGGACAGGATCAGTTGATTATGTAAAGGTTCAGTTGATTATGGAAAGGATCAGTTGATTATGGAAAGGTTCAGTTGATTATGGAATGGTTCAGTTGATTATGGACAGGATCAGTTGATTATGGACAGGTTCAGTTGATTATGGACAGGATCAGTTGACTATGGAAAGGATCAGTTGATTATGGAAAGGATCAGTTGATTATGGACAGGATCAGTTGATTATGGACAGGTTCAGTTGATTATGGAAAGGTTCAGTTGATTATGGAAAGGTTCAGTTGATTATGGACAGGTTCAGTTGATTATGGACAGGATCAGTTGATTATGGAAAGGATCAGTTGATTATGGAAAGGTTCAGTTGATTATGGACAGGATCAGTTGATTATGGAAAGGATCAGTTGATTATGGAAAGGTTCAGTTGATTATGGACAGGATCAGTTGATTGTGGACAGGTTCAGTTGATTATGGACAGGATCAGTTGATTATGGACAGGTTCAGTTCATTATGGACAGGTTCAGTTGATTATGGACAGGATCAGTTGATTATGGACACGATCAATTGATTATGGACAGGATCAATTGATTATGGACAGGATCAGTTGATTATGGAAAAGATCAGTTGATTATGGAAAGGTTCAGTTGATTATGGAAAGGTACAGTTGATTATGGACAGGATCAATTGATTATGGAAAGGATCAGTTGATTATGGACAGGATCAGTTGATTATGGAAAGGTTCAGTTGATTATGGTAAGGATCAGTTGATTATGGACAGGATCAGTTGATTATGGAAAGGTTCAGTTGATTATGGAAAGGTTCAGTTGATTATGGAAAGGATCCTTTGATTATGGAAAGGATCAGTTGATTATGGACAGAATCAGTTGATTATGGAAAGGATCAGTTGATTATCGACAGGATCAGTTGATTATGGAAAGGATCGATTGATTATGGAAAGGATCCGTTGATTATGGAAACGATCAGTTGATTATGGACAGGATCAGTTGATTATGGAAAAGATCAGTTGATTATGGACAGGATCAGTTGATCATGGACAGGTTCAGTTGATTATGGAAAGGTTCAGTTGATTATGCAAAGGTTCAGTTGATTATGGACAGGTTCAGTTGATTATGGACAGGATCAGTTGATTATGGAAAGGATCAGTTGATTATGGAAAGGTTCAGTTGATTATGGACAAGTTCAGTTGATTATGGAAAGGATCAGTTGATTATGGAAAGGTTCAGTTGATTATGGACAGAATCAGTTGATTATGGACAGGTTCAGTTGATTATGGACAGGATCAGTTGATTATGGACAGGTTCAGTTGATTATGGACAGGTTCAGTTGATTATGGACAGGATCAGTTGATTATGGAATGGTTCAGTTGATTATGGAAAAGTACAGTTGATTATGGACAGGATCAGATGATTATGAAAGGATCAGTTGATTATGGACAGGATCAATTGATAATGGACAGGATCAGTTGATTACGGAAAGGATCAATTGATTATGGAAAGAATCAGTTGTTTATGGAAAGGTTCAGTTGATTATGGAAAGGTACAGTTGATTATGGACAGGATCAATTGATTATGGAAAGGATCAGTTGATTATGGACAGGATCAATTGATTATGGACAGGATCAATTGATTATGGACAGGATCAGTTGATTATGGAAAGGATCAGTTGATTATGGAAAGGTTCAGTTGATTATGGAAAGGATCAGTTGATTATGGAAAGGATCAGTTGATTATGGAAAGGTTCAGTTGATTATGGACAGGATCAGTTGATTATGGACAGGTTCAGTTGATTATGGACAGGATCAGTTGATTGGGGACAGGTTCAGTTGATTATGGACAGGTTCAGTTTATTATGGACAGGATCAGTTGATTATGGAAAGGATCAGTTGATGATGGAAAGGTACAGTTGATTATGGACAGGATCAGATGATTATGGAAAGGATCAGTTGATTATGGACAGGATCAATTGATAATGGACAGGATCAATTGATTATAGACAGGATCAGTTGATTATGGAAAGGATCATTTGATTATGGACAAGACCAGTTTATTATGGAAAGGATCAATTGATTATGGACAGGATCAATTGATTATGGACAGGATCAGTTGATTATGGAAAGGATCAGTTGATTATGGAAAGGATCAGTTGATTATGGAAAGGTTCAGTTGATTATGGAAAGGTACAGTTGATTATGGACAAGATCAATTGATTATGGAAAGGATCAGTTGATTATGGACAGGATCAGTTGATTATGGATAGGTTCAGTTGATTATGGAAAGGTACAGTTGATTATGGACAGGATCAATTTATTATGGAAAGGATCAGTTGATTATGGACAGGATCAGTTGATTATGGACAGGATCAATTGATAATGGACAGGATCAATTGGTTATAGACAGGATCAGTTGATTATGGAAAGGATCAGTTGATTATGGACAAGATCAATTGATAATGGACAGGATCAATTGATTATAGACAGGATAAGGATCAGTTGATTATGGACAGGACCAGTTGATTATGAACAGGATCAGTAGCATTATAAAAAGTTACTGGATCTGTGGTTTGCATGATTTTTGGGCTTCATACACTAAATGCGTGGCTCTTGTAAGTACAACAGGAGAAAAGTAAGTCATTACCGCTAAAACAATTTATAAAACCGATTAACTGTAATCACTTGTGTCCATTACAAAATCTACGATAACGATCTATTGTAATCACCTGTGTCCATTACAAAATCTGCGATAACGATTAACTGTAATTACCTGTGTCTATTACAAAAATCTACGATAACGATTAACTGTATACACCTGTGTCCATTACCAAATCTGCTATAACAATTAACTGTATTCACCTGTGTCCATTACAAAATCTACGATAACGATTAACTGTAATCACCTGTATTCATGACAAAATCGACGATACGGATTAACTGTAATCACCTGTGTCCATTATAAAATCGACGATGCGGATTAACTGTAATCACCCGTATCCATTACAAAATCTACGATAACGATTAACTGTAATCACCTGTGTCCATTACAAAATATACGATACCGATTAATTGTAATCACATGTGCCCATTACAAAATCTACGATAACGATTAACTAATCACCTGTGTCCGTTACAAAATTTACGATAACATATAACTGTAATCACCTTTGTCCATTACAAAATCTACGAGAACGATTAACTAATCACCTGTGTCCATTACAAAAATCTACGATACCGATTAAATGTAATTTCATGTGTCCATTTTCAAAATCTACAATACCGATTAACTGTAATTACCTGTGTCCATTAAAAATATACGATACCGATTAACTGTAATCACCTGAGTCCATTATAAAATCGACGATACGGATTAACTATAATCACCGGTGTTCATTACAAAATCTACGATAACGATTAACTATAACCACCTGTGTCCATTACAAAATCTACGATAACGATTAACTGTAATCACCTGTATCCATGACAAAATCGACGATACGGATTGACTGTAATCACCTGTGTCCATTACAAAATCTACGATAACGATTAACTAATCACCTGTGTCTATTATAAAATCGACGATACGGTTTAACTGTAATCACCTTTGTCCATTACAAAATCTACGATAACTATTAACTGTAATAGCCTGTGTCCATTACAAAATCTACGATATCGTTGAGTAGATTGTATAACCTTTACAAACTGAATGTCAATAAATATTGAACTAGATATGAAAAAATATCAACATGTAAACATGATATATTAGTGAATACAGAGAAAGAATATAGATGCCAACCAGAGAATCTTAATGCGTATTCTACCAAAATTCGAACCCAGGTCCGCAGGTTACAGACCCCTTCGCACACTATCCTCAATACTCCCTCAGCCAAGAACGCGTCCCCCAACAAGCCCCCAACTTTACTGATATAGGCGTTCATGTGTAGCTGGAAGACCTGCATATCGATCCAGTAATCAAATCTCATCGAAATACAAAATCACTCCGGATTCCTACGACAAAATTGAAGGTAAAGAGGTCAGTTTGGTGAATTACATACGTACATAAAACAGCGGAAAGTGCTGTACCTGGGAGGATGCGTGATAATCTGAAGCGATTTTTAAATATGGGGAAAAAGTAGTATTGGATAGGTTGGATAAGTCTTAATTTACATTCTAAAGAGACACTGAGTGAAATAGATTATTCGAAACAGTATTAGATACTAGACGGTGTTATTGGTATTTTTAACACTCACGTAATTATAACTCCGGATATAACGGGAAATCTTCGAGATTTGATTTTTTATTTTTCAAACATGATTAGGAATTCGAGGCCAACGCACTTTTTGTTTTGTTCTTCCAGCAAAGAGATTTAAGTTTGAACGTCTCATGACGATTTAGCCCTGATCTCTTTCTGACAAGATATTATTACACATCTGAGCTACAGGTTATCTCAGAAAATCTGGTAAAAACATAATTATCTAAATGGTAAGTCTTTTTCCCTATAGTCCCCAATCAATAATAATATCAGTTCGATTTTCTGCATTTCAAGACATTATATATTTCATTTTATTTTATTTGTGACTGCTTAAAATTTTCCTTGCACGTGAGGAAAAAAATTTGCATTCTAATTAACTGACTTGACAGGCTCTAGTGCCACGTTGAAACTGAATAGGGAAAACTTTTCTAAATACAAAATAAATAGTATAATTGACAAGATATAAGCCATTCAGAATTTACGTATGATTGTCCAAACCAAAAGATGAGCTGGTTAATTACAGTTATATATTTCCCAGCGTTGTAAAAAAAAAAAACCCTGATATTTCGAAGCATTGTGAGAGGTTAATTAGGTTAATCACGACACTGTTAAATCATTGTTTGTTTTAATTCTTAGAGAAAATGCGGAACAAGTCACATAAACCAGTTTATGATGTAACTTCACTAGAAGTGTTTAGGAACGAGGTGATATTGCATACAACTCAAATTGAATCACATTGTTCACAATTTATTATGTATTTTCAGTATTGTTTTTTAAATTCGAAAAGTGTTGAAAGCCGCTTTTTTATACGTATCCTAGTATACTGTTTAATTGCAACCCATGCATGTATTCTGGGAAATATCAATTTAATAAGTGAGGTCACGTTGTAAAATCGACATCTTTCATTACAAATTAGATATCGGAAATTATTACGTGGTGGAGTGACTTACATCTAAATATTGACAGCTAAATGACGATACGTCAAGATAAATACCCGTGCTTTGTTTAAGTTGATAAAATCTCACAATTACAAAATTTCTCATATGACAAGCATCCAATTAATTCTATAAAAATGGAATCATGCATGATCCTTCGGTAAAATCTATTATATCCATGCTTATGCGAATGGAAAGTTCAATAATGGAATATTGTTGCGCGAGCTGGTCGTATAGAATATATATGTCGAGACACAAACAGAAACTTGGACTTTTGTGACCTACCAAAAATAGTGCCAGGAGATATCGATTAAAATAAATTGCCGAATAGCTTAAGCACAAATCGCGCTGAAAGATGCAGGATGTTGGAAATTTGTGGAGTAACACGTGTCATTATCGACAATTTTTGTATGGTCCCATCAGTTATTTAAATCAATATAATCCTATTTGACACGAGTATAAGAGATCTGATCAATTTGTATGTATTTGTTTGTTTGTTTGTTTCTTTATTTATGCAATATGTAATGAGACGATATATTGGCAACAGCCAAATATCTTATATTAGCTCACATTAGATTATTTTTAAGTAGCTTAAAAAAAGTAGCATTGAATAGAAAAATCAAAGGAAGATTTAAAACATTTGATACGAATGATTAAATGCTTAGTCAATGATTTATTACTCATTCACTTGTTCGCTTATTTGTACTTGTGCGCATTTTTTGTTTTCTTTGTTTGTTGGTCTTTTATAAATCTTTTTTTTTTTTATAAAGTTTTGCTGCCAATTTTGCGGGTGTTTTTTCTGGACCTTAAGTATAATTTTTCAGGTTATTAAGTAATGCATACGACGAATTCGTCTTGAATACCAAATGTATTAAGTAATACATACGACAAATTCGTCTTGAATACCAAATGTATTAAGTAATACATACGATAAATTCGTCTTGAATACCAAATTTACTAAGTAATGCATACGACAAATTCGTCTTGAATACCAAATTTATTAAGTAATGCATACGACAAATTCGTCTTGAATACCAAATTTATTAAGTAATGCATACGACAAATTCGTCTTGAATACCAAATTTATTAAGTAATGCATAAGACAAATTCGTCTTGAATACCAAATTTATTAAGTAATGCATACGACAAATTCGTCTTGAATACCAAATTTATTAAGTAATGCATACGACAAATTCGTCTTGAATACCAAATTTATTAAGTAATGCATACGACAAATTCGTCTTGAATACCACATTTATTAAGTAATGCATACGACAAATTCGTCTTGAATACCAAATTTATTAAGTAATGCATACGACGAATTCGTCTTGAATACCAAATTTATTAAGTAATGCATACGAAAAATTCGTCTTGAATACCACATTTTCAAGCACTAGATGAGGTGCGTAAAAAGTGTAATCTGACTGGGATTCCAATAAATAAATAATTACACTTTTTTGATGGACAAAACTTGATGAAAACTTGACATCTGACAAACTCCGTGAGTGAAATTAAAATAAATAAATAAATAAATAAATAAATAAATAAATAAATAAATAAATAAATTTAAAAAAAATTGATGGACAACACTTAACATCTGACAAATTTTGTGACTGAAATTTAAACAAATCAATAAATAAACTTTTTGTGAAGGACGACACATGGATATGATGAAATTAGAAAGATAATTTTGTATAATTACTACAGTTATTATTGCATTTTGACTTGGTGAATGTATTCTAACGCAGTATTGTTACACGCAAGTGATCTCATTAAAAGAGCAAATCAAACAACCTCTGCGTGAGGCTGGATTGAGGTCAGTGTTTCCTCTATAACCAAGGGTCTTAAGACAACAGTCGTTGTCAACTGAAAGTTCTTAAACGCGTAAATACCACACAAAATCTTAATATGATCACCTAATGACGAGACATCACGAAACTATAATTTCATACTTTAATGATTTTTAAGTTTCATATTTGTATGACTCATCTGTAAGGATATCCAAAGGTACTTAGCACCGCTAGACACGACTCAAACACTTAGCACAGTTAATTAATCTAATGTCAGATTACCAATCACGTGTACCTAAAAATATTCCAAAGGGTTCCCTATCTTAGTCAATTAGGGAGGGTCCATTTACGACACTAACCTATGTTATCATAACATTTCGCGAATGTTTTACATCATGACGTCTGCTCCAACAGATTGGCTAATTACTTGGTTTGAGAAATATTCCCAACATCGACTCACCATATCCCAATACCGACTCACCATACTCAACAAATAATCACTGAATATAAGAAAGATATAGGCCTAGGCGTAAATAAAATAAATAGTACAGACACCATGTGATACAGTAGATAGAATAATTATTATATTTCGTTAAAAACAACACGGAAAAAGAAAAAATTGAAGAGATAAATATCTGAAATCAATACCTTATGACTTAACTAAAAATCATCTAAATGCATGCAAGTTTTACTAAATATTAATCATGTGGTTTGAGCTATTTGAAGGAAGAGCATCGGGTTATTGTGACAAGTGTTAAAACAACAGCACAACTCACTTCTGCGTTTGTGTGTATTAATTTGTTCTGCTCTATTAAGTGATCTGTTTAATAGATTGCATATATTCCATTTCGATCCTAATTGCTAGTTTATCTCACGATTTGTGCGTGAAATGCTCGATACGTCACGAGGCGCAAAATCGTATGTATAATGATAACAGTCCCATTTTTAGTCGAGACGCGACCACTGATAAAATATTGGTAACAGGTAAAGAAAGTGTTTGAACGCAAAGGTGGAATTCGTGCTTAAATTTAAAAAATGGTATGACCCACCACTCTTGCCAACATGTCCGTCCATGAACACGTGGCTAGTTTCTTTTCCAAATTTCTCGAAGTGAGGTTAACTTTGCTAAACTTTCGGCAATAACTAATTGTTCAATGCTGTATTTCTATATACTTACAGGAAATGGTAACGATTTAGAAAGGTCTTAACCAATTACGAGTGTTGATACTGAGTCTCATTAATGTACGGACACTTATCCGACTATGTGAGATTTACCAAGGATCACATATAGAAAAGGGGTTACTCTTTTTCTTCAGTGGATAATAACAGACGAACAATGATATGGCCCTGTCAAACCCCAAAAACTCCATTTAACAGCTTCTTTACATTAAGTAGGATAAAAATACTGGCAGTACTACTTGGAACATCTGCAACTGAAAGACAGATTAGCCGTCTGTAATTTAATGCATGGACGTCCATTAAATGGTGAGGGAGACAAAGCAGATAAAAGATTCAAGGTCGCATCACCAAGAATAGTTTGATAATTTAATATGAAAGTCCAACACAATTATTTTATGAGACTATAACATTCTTATGACATGGTTGTACTAATATTATTAAATAAAATAGTCATATATTGTGTTATATACATAAAATAACATCATTAAACAATACATAAAAAATGGAGAGGGCATTCATTAAAAAGCGTATATTCAGAAATAATGCCTACGTGACCTTGGCCGGCACATTGTGAAGGTTTGAGCCGCATGCGGCCGACGAGCCGCAATTAGGGCTCGCCTGCTTTAATAGATGATGTTACACATATTTCTGACAAAGCTAGTAAACTGCGAAAGTCTGTTCTAGAAAATGCAAAGTAGTATGACATTGTATGGCGTATTATACAATCGATACTTGAATTTGTTTTATATTACTCTACCTGCATCCACGGATGTTTCTAAGGAATATTCGATGTAAATAAAAAGGTTTCCGATTTACAAGCTGACATCTTTTCAACTTATTGTTTTATATTGCAGCATATAAATGATGTTTACTATCTAAAAATACAAAATAATTACTGCCATTTGCCACAGGAACGACTTTAATATTAAACTTTACCTCTTTAGTGTAGAAAATAAAGAAGAAAAAAAGTTTTTGAACGAAATTGAAATGATCCAGTCTATATTTGTAAACACCACTAAACAAAAGCTAGTTCAGTCTATACGTTTTAATTACGATAGCCTGATATGCGTTATTAATTAAGGCCAAAATAAAAATGTTACATAAATATGACTCGAATCCTCCTATTAAACAATCAAGCATCTAAACAGCCAGCCAGCTAACTAACCAACCAACCAATCAAATACATTAGCAGAAAACAAACAAACGTCAGAATATATCATTCTCAGGCAACATATATATTTGAATTGAACTCATTTTAAATTATAAAACTTCCGGGCGTTAATTCACATTGTTACTAGGATGGATTCGTGGAATTTTGGCGAGTGTGGAAGATTACAGAAAGTTTTGGATGAAAACAAAGAAACAAGATAGTTATTACAAGATTTGATTATGAGAGTACCAAATGCTTTGTATTAAAGAAACATATTTCCATCAATAGTTTCCGTCTTGTACATTTTTCGGCTAAGAAAACAGTTGCCATATCCACCAGGGAATGATCTAGATAATTTATCCTAAACTGTGTAAACATTGGTTTCTTCAGATTTCGCATGAATATTTAAATGCTGAGACCACGTGAAGTCGAAAATCAATGGCAACATCTCGGGCATTTTCTCTGTTTGAAAAACAACAACAACAAAACAGACAAAGGCCATTCTTGAATGTTTTAAATGTATGGACATGCTGGAACAAACTTGAGTACATAACAAATATACACCGCGCCCTAAGCAAGGAGGAAGTGTAGACATTGGTTTGCGAGAAAGGCACCAGCATTACGAATGTGGCTTTAATAGTGAATGGCTTATGTCCTGCAAAGGGACAACTTTAACTGGATTGAGCCACCGTTTTTAATTCGCTTGTTTTCGTTCACAGAAAAATTGAATGTTGCATTTAGCAGGAAATAGGATAAAATCTGAGTTAGGTGTCTATATGAAGTTTTCTATAAGATTTGCCATTAACAATTTATTGATAGGGTAAAACATAATGCATTATAAAGGTTGAATATTATACATGAACAGCCCTCGACCATCCACACATTGCCGGATAACTAAAATAGGTCGACCAGGCACCAGCCTATGGGCCCCACGTCTTTTAGGGGCCCGGCGATAACGGATCTATATAATATTGATAGGAGATAATTTGTGAGGGGGAACCCAAGATTTCGACCGCTTAAGGCCCCCACAGGGTTTAATCTGGCGCAGCTTCCCATTCGAGGAGAATGTATAAATGCTGGCTTTTGAAATATGCTTACAATTACTAAAACATATTGAAGAGTAGTTTCAGGACATAAGAATAAAAAAGGTTAAACAGTCGGATAAAAAAGAATAACTATTGTAACAATACATGTTCTATTGTCCAGTTTCTTGGGATAAGATCAAAATTATCGCTTTCTGTTGTCCTTTTTTAAATTTAGTTCAAAGCGCAAATAATTGGCTGTTATCCATGTGTAGTATGTATCCAGTAGTAACTGCACTTATTTTTTTGAAATACATTGTATACCTATTATCGTCTGATTTATTATAGCTACATTGCTACAAACAAGATATAACATCTCATTCTTAATTATGTTTGTCAGGTATTACTTCTAAGCTTACTAATAAGAGTTCGCTATAATTTTTCATTCTTGGTGACATACGACATACCAGCACCATGTCTACCGCAGCACTGAGAATCATTCATGTTGATTGTACCAGCAAGTCAGGAAAGCTCGCCCAAACTCCAATTATATCAAGAGCAGGCT
The DNA here is from genome assembly GCA_029339505.1 of Unio delphinus. NCBI lineage: Eukaryota > Metazoa > Mollusca > Bivalvia > Unionida > Unionidae > Unio > Unio delphinus. Next base: position 190,922 of record JAQISU010000124.1, on the reverse strand, counting down.
TGAACATTGATAAACCAAGCTCTAATGAAGACAAAATGCTACTAACGAGAGAGGTGGGTGTCTCTAAAAATCGAATTAAACCTGGCTACAAAGCCGGGTCAGACATGGGTGTATTACCTGGTTTGTTTTACGATCCATAGAGCGAGGGAGAAATCGTGATAAGAAAGGCATTGATCTGAGTTATAATATCATCGGGCAAGATTTACATATGGCTTTAATACTCTCCGCAGCAGTTTGAAGAGCAGGTGCGCGGAGTCATTGTTTAGACATATGCTGCGTGTTGTATGACCGTTATATCAAATTGTTTACATTTGGTACGTCCTGTTGTACCGGCTGTAAGAGGGGTAGGTCGGCAAAAAGCCTATACAGATTCGGAAATCGGAAATAAATCATTTCCATAGAAAGAGGAATGTGGCTGAAAGATTCGCGTGACGCCTACTGCTAAAAGCTCGCACGGAAATTGAATGTTTTCGCACTTTATCGTGAACTAATTAGATATGAGGGACCGGTAAAAGAATGTACCAAATGATCAATAACAACCAATCACCGCTCATCGTTTGATATGCATTCGGAGAATCGTTGTTAATTCGTCTTCTTCGGGGAAATAGAAGAGGAGTCAAAATGGTAAGTAAAATTGATTTGCCGTATTTCTCCTACTAGATTATCTGCAATTCCTACTAGTAAGTGTTCGGGCTAAATATATGGCCATGCTAATGAATGCTGATATTACCAATGACATAGTTTGAAATGATTTGTGATTATTATACGTGCATTATGAGTAACATAAACAATGGGAATTTGTTCAGTAATTTGTTATTGTGTATGCTAAACACGATACTAATTTACTGACACGAACGCATTCTATTAACGTTTCCCAATTGGGATTTAGAAAACTCATGCCAAAAGGTGTTAAAGCTTTAAGACCTCCTTGTTGGAGCTTACGGTTTCGAAAACCAACAAGTTGCTTTGCACCTTTTTGTCCAATTTGCTTAAAACAAGGCAGATAGCCACTTTTTGGTGTAAAGGTTTGGTCAGATATCAGATTTTTTAGAATCTTGTTTGATTGGCTAGACGAAAATCACGTGGTGTCTTGATTGATTGGATTAAAGAGAATAGCAATAACAAATGTGCCTTAAATAGCTTATTTATTTTAACCAACTCTCGTTATCCCTAATCTTTAGTGAAGAGCGGCATATTGTCGTTATTCTCGTGCGTGGGTCCGTCCTACTGTAGCAAAGCCTATCATTTCTATTCCCCGCATACAGCTTGAAGAATTTTACCGATATTGTTTAGGCGATATATGTTGTAGATGTAGATGCGCAATAAGGTTTACCATTCTTATCCTTTGGTGTATTGGGCGGGGGAAGGGGTGCTTTTATATAAACTTGTATGGTAATTAGATTATTCAGCTCTTAATTTCTTAGTGTCCCACTTTGCTTGAATCATTCTATTCAAACTTCATGGGTTGAATATGTGCCTAGGATAGATCTGTATTAAGGTTTTAATTTACTGCTAGACTATTATATTTTTAATGCAGAGTAGGTTGTATTGCATACTCCATTATGTAGTCAGCTACCAAACTGTCATAGTTTTCAGGCACTGTGTTTAATATTGTGCTTGCCCTTAGCCCAGAGATTTAAAGGCACGTTTGACAACATGCAGCGAAACTCATTCACCTTTATAACCAAGGTCAAGCAAACACGTCTTAATTTATGAATTTGTTATAGTTTAATTTCTTTTTTCTTTTGCTCTAACCAAGTAATATGTTTGTTGGAAATATCTGCAAGAGCACAAGCTAGTAACCAGAAGTGCAAGACTCAAAACCAGATTAATACGAAAAGTATTCATTGAAGTGCCAAACTCGAAACCAGGCTAAAATGAAAAATGATAATAGAAATGCTAGATTTGAGTGAAATTGACGTAAGAACTATGGGGGAAATGGCAGGTGCAATATTTAATGAGGTCTGAGAGCCTGGAAGACGGCGTAGAAAATTGATTAAAAAAGCGATTTGGGTGAAAACATTCCAAATTGATTGGAGCGATAACTGTCTGGAAATAAGGATGGGTGATCTGGCTAACAAAGTATATAATATTTATTGAGGTAAACTCTTGAAAACACCTGCCATAAAATCCACTGGCGATTTTTTTATTCTTCTATGTTTTGTTTTCGCACAATGTATGTGCATTACGCCGTATCTTAGAAACTGCTAGTTCTAGCTCAGATAAAAAATATTATCTGTGACATAGAAAGCTGTCTTTTTCATTCATCCAATAAAAGAGGAACGCGGAAGACATAATAAATAAGGTATTAAATTATAGACGGATATTACTGGAAGACATGGAGTTTTTTCTCGCATAAAACACTATGGCCTTATAAATAATCTGTGACACGTACCAAGCCATCACTCAAAAACTAAATGAAAACAAAATGGCCCAATTCAGGTTCGACATCGAATGGAGAACTGCATTTTGACATAGCAATACATTATAAAAGGGGCCTAACTATATAGGTCTTCCAAAAGCGTTGACATAAGTTACACCGTGGGTATTATTATTAATGTATGAGGAGTTGAAGGTCATTACACAACTATACATTTATGTTTTTGTGACAGTACGTAAAGACGGACAGACGGTATCACAAGATTCATGAACGTTTATGAAAGTGTGAAAAGCAAAAATAACAGCACACACACACACACGCATACACATATCAAATTTAACTGTTTAAATACATATGCAGCTCAAATTACACTTTCTATGTTTGTTCTGCAAATCCGAATTACAAGAGCTGAAATGGGTTCTAAAAATTGATTACACATGTCAAAATTGTTCTGTAATTTGAACTACAAATAGTTTCAATTGGAACCAAACATTCAGGGACAGAACATAAACACACACAAGACCCGTCCCTCCCTGCTGAAATCACGTGTACTTCGTGTGGGATTGACGCAGCTAAATCCAGTCTATAATCAACGAAATTGAATTGAATCTACAGAACAATAAAATCAATTCATTCCAGACCAACTGGAAAAGCTGTTGCAACACGCATTCATTCACTATATGACTCTAAATTTCAATTTTAAGAAGACCAAACCGAGAATTCTTTTTGAAACTATTGTCAAGGGCGCGACCAATTTTAAATGTCGTTGGACAGTGCTATGTGCGCATTAATATTATTATGTATGATTTTGTGTAACACAGCATAAATTCAATTACTTTGTTTCATGTAGTGTATTTTTATAATTAAGGTTTAGGTAGAATAACAAACTGAGTATATATTAAAAGGTTACCACATTTGTATGGGAAAATATGAACTGGATTTTTACAGAATAATACTCCAAAAGGTTGAGCAGTATCAGTCCAAAACAAAGACTGGTTCATATTTTCCCCATACAAATGCAGCATCTTTTAATTATAAAATAGTTGATACACTTTTACGTATAGTCTTTACAATGGAATATTTTTATATGTCAACATATTCATATCATTTGATATGAATCTGATTATTTCAAATAATCCCATTTCAATTCTTTAACAGTGATATGGATGTACCCGTGGGAATTTTCTGTACTCTGCCCTCTGGGTCGTTTTATTTGTCTTTAACTATTATTATGAACATTTTGGCTGCCACATGTCGAATCAATTATCCAAGGGTCATTAGAAAAAGGTATAAATCTGTTGGAATGTCTAATTACCCCACAGGGGCTGGATACATAAAAAAAAAACAAATTCAAATCAACTCATGCAAATATTCGGTCAAAATACATTAAAATAAATTGTACTTTCTGCATCCAATAATTATCTCTTCATATGAATCCAAACAACTGGGATGCTTAGTAGTGTTATTGACACTTTAGGAGGAAACAGTGTATACATTGTCATCGAAATCGAGGCATATGGCTTGACTAGCGTGGCCCAAGGTACCTATGTGATATAACAACAATTTCCATTTGAGATCCAGTTTTAAAAAAAAAAACAATGTTGTGTGTCAAATTTTCTACTGATTTTAAAAGACGATTGCACTTTGAATTATACTTTCTAAGCAAAATATGCGTTTAAATATTAATGTTCTAGAACTGCGCGTTATTAATGTAATTAGCATCTAGGACTATTTGTATGCTCAATTAAGTACAGGTGCAATGTCTAAGCCAATATGAAAAAAAGTATTTGTCTTCTCTCTAAACTATTTCCATCAAAATAAAAATAACTGATAAACATAATCTGAACTGAGTAATGCTTTGATATTGAACTTATGAATCTGGTCGAATGATGTCCAGCTTTGCAGAGTCTTGGCCTTGATTCAACGAGTTTCATAAATTCAATATTAAATCATTACCTATTTTTAGATTATCCATATCATGACTACCATTAATTCACTCTCTGTCAACTTGAATGCAATTGAATACTTGTGTGTCTTGACTACCAGCAATTGACTCTCTATCAACTAAAATATTACAGAATACGTGTGTGTCTTGACTACCAGCAATTGACTCTCTATCAACTAGAATATTACAGAATACGTGTTTATCTCGACTACCATCAATTAACTCTATCATCAACGTGTATATTACAGAATACGTGTGTATCTTGACTACCAGCAATTGACTCATCATCAACCTGAATGTAAATGAATGCTTGTGTATCGTGAATACCAAAATGTGACTCTTATCAACCTGAATAATTGAATACTGGTGTATCTTTAATAGCAAAACTTGATTCTTATCATCAACTTGAATAATTGAATACTTGTGTATCTTGAATACCAAAACGTGACTCTTGTCATCAACTTGAATAATTGAATACGTATGTATCATTACTACCAATAATTCGCAAAATGTCAAATATGAGATCGCGTGTGCGAATGCACTTTTGTGTGCATTATCAAAGTCCTTAATAACAGTGTCTGGTTCATTTTAATGCCGCGGATTTCAGCGTTTACAGTACATGCATTGATAACTATTTGTATCCATGGTTATATTCCTTAATAATTCCATGGTTACAGTGATGAATAATATATTGATTACATGCATACTTTATTTATTTATCTGAATGTCCAATCTGCTTTGAGTAGATAAGATAAAATGCATTACTGTTGTAGACATTTAGTTTAAGATTGTTTGACCTTTAATGGAAACAGTCAGCTGCATACTATACCTTTTGTTTTAAATAATTACATACTTGTATATCGTTATTAGTTTACGACCTTCAAACTTTAGGTTATGACCCAGGTATGCAGATGATTCATCGAGCATGATCCAGGTTTTCTTCAATACTTTTGTAATACGTGTTTATTGTAACGTCTCCCTCTTAGTAATAAGGGTAGTTAATTGGATTTAGCTACTTTATCTAGGGAATGTCCTCCCTCGATGTTATGACCCGGTGTGAGTGAAAAGATCGAGCATCAACGGAGAATTGGGCAAGATTATTGGGAAGAAATGATGCACTACGAGCCCATTAGACAAGAAAAATAACAAATTTAATCAAACAAATTATTAGCGGTAATTTCATTTCAACCTCAGTTATATCAACATGATTTAATAGCAGTGTTTAATTTGGATTTATTTTATCATCATAACGAGCGGTGAAAAGAGGGCATTGTCCACGACTGATTGCATCACAATCTCGCACGACCGTTATTCCAACGTTTCCTATTTACTCGAGTCTTCCTATTCCGACTGCCTCATCCCTCTTGGACTCCCTAGTCCTTTACTCTGAACTTGTCACTTCCCCTTTTCAGACTTCACTCGCCACTTCTCTTTTATACCGGACTTCACTAAACCCATCTTTTATTTTCCCTTACTTCCGTCTTCGGACTGTTTAGTCTCATTCTGTCTCGGAAAACTGTTTCCATGAAGGACAAAATTGTCCCAAAATCTCTATATGTTCCACTATCTAGATGTACATACAATTCCTTCACTTGCGTTATTCATAACATACTAGCTAACTACGCAATGCGTAAAAAAGACTTTCTATGGTAGTCCTTTCCTTTGCTTTACAGCGACAGGTCATACATTACCACGTGAACTATCAAAAATGTACCGTATGCTACTACATGCTCGATTACTATTGCATACAATGCACAATTCCTAACTCACTTCCAGATTAATTAAACATTACAAAAGCAAATATAATGGGCAGTTATCGTTAACTCACGATAATCAGTATCGTTCTAATTAACCCTAACCCTATGAAATCTTAAACACCTGAACATTGGAATCGCATGCGATATATTCTATCAATGAACTAATAACTGTAAAATTAAAAAGATAAATTGCATAACAGCTCTAGCATCAATACAAATTCCATGAAACTGAATAAACGATAAATAAAATGGAAACTAGTCATATAAAACACATTTGCTTAAACAAACAATATTTTAAAAAATGGAATATTACGTGAAATTAAAATTGCGTACCTGAATGCTGTTAACTTTAGAACTTGCGCATCACAAGACAGACACCTGGTCCCTTTCTTGTTTAACGAGGAAAGCACTATTCCTTTTTATAGGCTTCCTCAGAGTCAAACTTCTCTCTTTCAGAAAATTTCGGACTAAAGAATTTCAATCAAGGTTGTCACTTTAAATTCACATTACGTGCAAGGTGTACACCTTAATTTAACTCTGGCCAATCATAAAAAGTGGTTTCTAAAACAAATTTCCTTAGACAATCATTTGTTTCGTCAAACAGAATCTCTGAACTACATGATATAACTTTCTCTTTGAAGAACGACTATTAGACATTGATAGGAAGTTCAGCTGTCTCTCTCTGTCAAATCCGTGCTAATACATCCGGTCAATTTCATTGAGTCGGAACACTGGCTCCTTTAAAGTTTAACACTGACATGGAAGAAAGGTCGATGTGATCCTTTACAAAGACCCCCCCCCCCCCGGTCGAAATGTTTTAAAATCATAATGCTCAGTGCATTCAACGTTATGGTTCAATGCTGATTCAAAATTCAACACTTGATATTCATATATGGCCAAGTTTACCAATTCTGTCATGTAAACCTGCGATTTAACCAATTCACAATCGTGTGTGATTTTTAATTTAAGAATTATTTCAATTTAAGTATTATTTAATTTTCTTTATCCAAAAGCATTTTCTAATCCCCGAGTACCGTCTTCTATATATGAATCAAAATTCTAATATTGATGTGTACAACTTAAGTATACAGCATCTAATGTACCACGGTTTGAAATTTCTATGTTCAATGGTAAAAGAGGATTTGTATAATATTATGATTGTATGCACTCCTGCAAAAAAGCTCGGCACAAACAACGCCACATATTTTTGGAAAGCGCTAGCATGATAACTATTTTATTTTGTGAGGGGTGGGTATTTCTAGTCCATGTACATAAGATAAAAACTGGTGTTGTTTTAATATGGCTCACGCTATAATCATAAGTTAAATATCTTTCTAATTTCAGTACGGTTTTGTTAACCACGCCCTCGAGTTGCTCGTTATTCAAGCGTATGGAGAAGAGAAATGGAATGAAATTAAGTCAGTGTTATCTATCTATCTATCTATCTATCTATCTATCTATCTATCTATCTATCTATCTATCTATCTATCTATCTATCTATCTATCTATCTATCTATCTATCTACATATATATATATATATATATATATATATATATATATATATATATATATATATATATATATATATATATATATATATATATATTGAATTGCTTAGTCTCTGATCTTTTTTTTGTCTGCACAATCGTCTTCCTTGTATTTCTATCTACCTGTTGTGTTGTGAATGAAATGTTTAGCATACTCTCTCTCTCTCTCTCTCTCTCTCTCTCTCTCTCTCTCTCTCTCTCTCTCTCTCTCTCTCTCATATGCATTAAATCTTAAATTGAAATATTTACTTACGACATATGCAACATGTAGTACTTTACCAACAGTTGAAGTAACATATTCCTAAATTTGTGCAGATTTAGAAAATCTAATTCCGTCCGAGATCAAATTCACATGTATTTTTCTGTTAAGATCCCCATGTATTCATTGTCTTATATTAGCAAACTCTATGTTTACATTATCCTGATGAGAAGATGTAAAAACTGATATCTAAAGACTAATTCGTGTCTGAACTGAATTAATTCCAGAAACATTTTCTGGTATGAAAATTATTTGTAATAGAACACGCTTGTACCTCCTGAGAACTTCACCCTTGAATAATAATAATAATAATAATAATAATAATAATAATAATAATAATAATAATAATAATAATAATAATAATAATAATAATATTATTATTATTATTATTATTATTATTATTATTATTATTATTATTATTATTATTATTATTAATGAGGACTTTGTATAGCTCATAATCTTTAGAAACTCTAAGCTCTTTACAACATCTATAATGATATGACTACACTACAGAAAAACAAGTAACGAAAACCACGAAATTGGAAAACATAAAAACATGCTGAAAACATATAAGATACAACCATTGTTAGGTCTCTAAGTTTGTTCCTGCAACATTAACACGAATAAACATGGCAAGACAAATTTTCTGAAGCGACTGCCTTAGGCCCTGTATCCCATCCTTCCTTCCCTTTACCACCCAACCCTCATTTTTTGGAATTATAGTCCGGATCATAACTTACAAGCTATTTACTTTGCCGCCTTTTAAACATATTTACACATGCACCTACCCAGCATAGACAAATTTAATCATGCAAATAATGTTGACTCCTGGGTCTTTATCCCGACAAGCATTTTTGTCGATCATAGTCCCTAGGTTCTAGCTTTCAAACTGTCCGATGAGACCATCATCTGAGATCCCTACTCGATAATCATAATATCCACTTAAGGGAATGAGAAGGCATACTTGTAGAAATTTATTTATGCAAATGAGATTGGCTTTTGGGTGATGTTTGGCCTCTCACTAGTCTCACGTATTTGGTCATAATAGAAACTTAGTTTTAGCTATAGTGACACAATAATAATTCTCATGTGATTATTTTTGTGTTCAATGACGAATGCCGTAGCGCAAATGATCGTTTGCTGCTGTGCGAATTCGTAAGCTCGAGAGACTAAAACTTTGAGGCATTGGTCAAAACGCGAAAGATGAGAGATACGTGTTTACATAAATAAAATTCAGGTTAGAAAATGTGTTGACTGAAATACGAACAAACTGATTTACTGCAGTCATGGTATGTAAGGTTATCTGCTTAAATCACACAACATCGATTTCAAAGTCTTTATATATCGATTAGTTAAGTGACTGATGAAAGTTTGATGAAAGGATCCAAAAATAACTTACATTAAATGTTTGCAGACAAACACAGTGATTTTTTGCCGCTTGATGTCTTTCGTGTATAAAACCAGTTGTTTGTTATGGTGAAGTATCGGATATGAGTATTGAAGATAAACATTAATGATAATATGCCTTGAAATTGTTGTAATTAAAATGATGATTTTCATTGAAGATGCTGCCATGCAAAAGTAAATCATTTCAGTAAAATAGCATGCATTTCACTTATACAACAGTTTTACTTCAAACAGAAAGTTGAAATGTGATATATTAACAGTGTTGTATATCCCGTCATTAATTTGTAAGGAATAAAAAAATAACCTTGCCAGTCCTTGATGGCGACAACCTATCCGTCAATCCGTCCGTCACACAATTTGCATTTGTAATTTTCGAATGCACTAGGGGCAAACGTATTATGTGAGGATGCTTTCCGAAGTATGATACTTTATTGGGTTTAGGGCGTACATCTCTTGTGTGGTTGCCTTTTGGAGTGCGCCACATTATTCCGTCTTAATTAGATATTAACACATATAATAAATAAAAAAATATTGCACAAACTTTCAACAATTGTTTTTACAGAGCATTTAATTGTTTCCTTGCTTGTGTGTTTGTGAAATGTGCAGAAATTAAGCCGATATGCCGACATATGATGGTTGTAACTCGAATAAGGCACACAAAAAAAATAGAAAGGGAAAATCTAAAATATGTTCCGTTATAAGGTTTGTCATATTTTTAATATATGACTAAACATTATGTCGATAATATTTAACTTGTTATTTCTTTCCCTCTTTTGTCTGCTTTTTCTTTTAAAACGATCAGTAAACCTTGATATAGAGATAATTGTCAAAAACGAAAAAAAGCAACAACAGACTTGATATGAATTTATAACCACAACAGTCACTTTCAACCAACGCTTACAATGTGTACACCGACGGTTTTGTGCCATTGATAAAAAATCATATCTCCACCAGAAATGAAATCCATCTTAAGAAACATAAATTAGATGGTGTCAGTTGGGGGCTGGATATATATCATACATTATGCTGCGTTGATTGGGATGGATATAAAACAAAACAGTGTGTGGCATCAGTTGGGGTTTTGTAAGGTTAAGTGGCATCAGTTGGCCCTGATATGAAAATTATTACGTTATGTGGCGGCAGATGGATTGGATTTGAAGCCATTAACTTATGTGGCGTCAGTCAGTTTGATATGAAATCTCGAATGTATGTGGAGCCAGTGAAGTTGATAGTAAAGTCATATGTATTATGTGGCGTCAGTTAGGTTGGATGTAAAGTCATAATGTGGCGTTAGTGGGAATGGATATAAAATCATAACGTTATGTGGCGTCAATCAACTTGGATTTAAACTCATATGTTACGTGGTGCAGTTGGGTTGGATGTAATATCAATACGTTACGTGCCGTCAGTTAAGCTGAATGTAAAGTCATAACATGTCCATGTTACAATAAAACTTTAAAATATAAATTGTCTTACATATGGACTTTGAAGTGCACATAATATATATCTTCTTTAGTTTAAATCAAGTGAAATTGTGTTTGCCTTGGGGAAATTAAAATGTCTCAATGTAATTATTGTATATAAATCTTCACGAAAAGATAAACTGGATAAGGTTGTATTTCTTTATTACTAGATCATCTTAAACGTATCATGTCTATTTCAACAATGTGCATTTCATGAAGACTAGTTTGGATAAAATTAAATTAGATAAAAATTAGATTAGATGAATAAGATGAATAAAATTAGATAAAAGGAAGCAAGATAAAGCGATAAGAAGTTTAAATAGGATGAGATAAAGTCAGATAAGTCTTTATCTCAGAATGCTTGGTCTGGTAAATAGGCCCTGCACAATTCGACGCAAAAGAGACAACCGCCTTGGGCCCGCGCTTTCAGAAACTCAGCTCCACATCGCAATAGTTTTGCTTGGGGCCCCGCTCATCGCTTGGTACCTGATATGTCACAAATATTGATTGTATAGCTTCCCCCCTCCCCACTGGCATATAGGTTTGCAGGTATTTACCAGTTTTACATACAGTGCCTTTTTGTATTGGATACGTCACTTGTTTCAGGTTGTACATCTACCTATATGTAACATACAGGATTACCTGCATCTATCAAACGGAGACAAATTGTATTGTTCAGGTTATTAGTATATATATATGTGTCAGTGTGTGTCAGGTTGTATATCTCCTTATATATAGCATACATGATTGCCTTGTTTATCAATTTGACATATATGTTCACTGTTTGTGCAGTTGTATGTGTCAATTTGTATTTATGTAAAATGTTTCTCTGTCTTTTTCTCTAATGAAAGAAAGAATTCCCAATTACAATTCCAGCAAGATAACCGTCCTATCAAATATAATTTCAGTCATATTTCTTACACCTAGTTTTTGATCTATTTATTTATCATCTTACTTAATGTGCCTATTTGTCTGTACGTCATTAATTGTTATAACCTTTTTAAAAAAAATATTACTCTGCTGATATGAATACAAGAAATCAAGTCCAATCCGTTGAATACTTTACTCATCAATATCCAATGTGTGTCGCATAATATACCACACCGAAACCCGCAAACCTGGGCAAGACTCAAACCTGTAACTTTCTGGATACGAGTCCAGCACGCACACCAATCGTCTTATATGAAGAGTAGCTGCGATAGTAGAGTGGTGTGTGTGCTGGACTCGTATCCAGAAAGTTACACGGTTTGAGTCTTGCCCAGGTTTGCGTGTTTCGGTGTTGCATATTATGCGACACACCTAAGCGATATAACGATATAACCTTTCATGTAACGGTGTGCAGCTAAACGCGCCATACAAAAAAAAAACACAAACAAACTTTTTGTATATATGAATAAGAATATCATCGATGTTGCTCACGAACATCGTTTATTCTTATTTAATACAAATTCACTGATACTTCCATTGTATGTTACATGTACAAGATTTGTCCTGGTTGTAGTACGAATCAGGCCTAACCATGCCACCAATCGATGCTTTTCCCATTTCCTTGAAAGTAGATGGACTTGAGATGCTTGGATAGACAAGGATGGGATTTAACGCTATCGTGTCCATTACTTGTATATGTGGACCAGTGTCCCATAAATTCCCATTTGATGAAATAATTCGATATACTATGCGCCTATCGTTCGTCCTGTCTCGAAACTCTCCAATTTTATTACTATAAATTTATAAAAATATTCTTGCACGCAAGTTACAACCAATTTCCTTCAGAACATAAAGTGGCAATGTGTTGAAACAGATACGTTAGAAATATAAAAAGTTAACTCCAAAATTATCCGGGAGCTGCAGTAGCTCAGTGGTTATAGTGCCGCAGACAAGAACTAAAGGGTGGGGGATTTGAATCCTATATCCTACCCTGGCGTGTCCTTGGGCTAGGCACTTAACTACAATTGTCATGGCGCTAAATAGCCTATATGTGTTGTTATACACCAAACTAGAATCTATAACACCTGATTTGGATCTGTTTATCACGAGAAAGCTTAACGGTAATGTATGAAAATCATATTTGATTGTTTAATAGCATGTTTTGTTTATATTTATATCTTTTAAAATTTGTTGTAGCACTCCAAATATATAATGACGATAACACTTTTATCACAAATTTTAAAGATAGAATGGTTTACGAGTTTTATTTCATCACTTTTATCACAAATTTTAAAGATAGAATGGTTTACGAGTTTTATTTCATCACTGGTGAGTCGCGGTAGCTTAGTGGTTAGCTTGCCGAACTCAAGACCGAAAGGGTGCGCGTTCGAATCCTTCCATCTAACCAGCCTCGGTCAGCCATTGTGGCATGTCATTCGGCAAGGCAATTTACTTGAATTGCCCCGGCACTAAATGACGTATTTGTTTTGCTGTGTTGTAAAGTATGCATGCTATATTTACTTCTAGCCAATTCAGTCAATGGAGTTTTTAAGAGGATGTGGGAGATCTGTTCCTTACGTTGCATTATCGTTAACGAGATGGTCTACCACGGTGTTTTTGCCTGGATTTACCATGTTGTTATTGCCCGGATCTACCACGGTGTTATTGCCCGGATCTACTACGGTGTTATTGCCCGGATCGAGTAAATAATAACATACAATATGAAATTAATGGATGAAAAAACAGAGATCTAATCAGATATATGAAAAAGAATTTTAACGAGCCCGCCATGTGTAAAATACAACCATTGAATCAATTACACGAAGAAAATGCAATTGAACATGACTTGCGAACGATTCGCTTTCGTTTAGAAATAGTAACAAAATGTTATGCGAAATTTGATCAGCCGTTCAGTTATACTCTCAGAATAATTTTCATGAAATCGATTGAACTAAATTGCGGGCATGTCAGCATCACCTAGTGTTTTCGGTCTTTTCTGAATCACTGTTGGTGATAGGTCGGTGTTGTCTATTCATGTTCCTTCTCTCTCTCTCTCTCTCTCTCTCTCTCTCTCTCTCTCTCTCTCTCTCTCTCTTCGGGTCATCACATTTTGGTTGCAGACTGTGCTCTGTTTTACTGTTCAGAATAGTATGGAGTTATATTTCCTTCGAAACTAAATATATAATACCCAATATAAATACGTGTCAGGTTTTTCCTCATTAGAATCGAATAATATCTCCACTTTCCTTTTCGTCAGATATCGTCTATCGAATTTCAGCAGGACTAAACTAGGGTCATTTCGCGACGTAATAAAAACTCACAACCCTATTAGCGTGAATTTGTGTATTTTCTGTCAGTTACCGGTACTTGCTACCTACTGTAACATAACAGCCCTCTTAAATAAACCGCCACACACCGGCGTGGCTATAATTTACCATCTGAATTATGCCTGTCGAGACACTTCTCAAGCTAACACCATCGATTCTCGGTTGAAAAGCTTAATTACACAAATGAATTAATGGACATCACTGGTTGTCCTAACTCCGTTACATTATTATTTGCATTGACATGCATTTCAAGACATAGAAAAATCAATTAACAGCATACGTTTTATAAATCAAGACAGATAATTTATTTCTCACAGTTAGTATCTGTAAAAATTCAAAAATATCTATCATACATAATTTCTATTACATTCAAAACAAGTAAATCTGAACTCATTCATTTGATAAATTAGATATATAACATTTGGGAAAATGCATGCGCACAATTACTTCAGAACAGAAGGAGAAATTGTTGTATGAATTTATATTGAATAAATTCAATAAATAACTACAAACTTACATCAATGACCTACAACTAAGACTAACCTTACGCTTTATTCAAGACTTGCACATTTCCATGAAGTAGTCTTTCTCATTTTATATCCATCACTTTCCGACCAGCGTTCTCTTGACATTTTAATGACAAAAGTACTTCTTATTAATTCTCTAAGCTAATTTTTTAATTACCTTTATAAAAAAACTCGGACTAATTTCGCAATGGGAATTTCTTAAAAGCCCGAATTCCATATGGGAACACGACCCCCCCCCCCCCCTCCGTATAGCTTAGCTAGTCAAGATTAGTTTCCCTAACCGCCAAATATTGTATCATTCCCATGATAGCCAGATAATCCTCTCTATATACTTCAGTTATTAAAATAACTACTCAGTACAACATTATTTATGACACCTGTTTCAAATGGCCCAAGATTTCCCCCCAAACGTTTGGCTCTGGTTTGTCCCAGTCCTGCCAGTTTCTGCAATTGGCCTAAAGTTAACACTGGCCTTTTATATGTCTCTAACTGTTCTTGAACGTACTTCTAATTAAAATTCAGTCATATTCTAAACAAAGCAGATCCCATCCATCGCAATCAGTAATTTATGGATAGTCTAGTTCATACGTCAAACTTAATGAGTACGTGTCACGCTGAACACAACACGATATATTGTGAAATTATATGTACAAAACTTTGCACCATTACATTAAGATTATAAGACTGTAAGATACCTAAGGAAGCAAGTTTTTACACGACAGCAGTCCTGTCTAATATAATATTCAATACACTTTTATACTACAGCATTCCAGGCCACTTATAACATTTAACATTAATTTTTAGATGATAGTAGTCCATGTCAAAATATAACAGTCAGCAAATATTTTCATGATAGCAGTCCTTGTCAAATATAACGTTCGCCAAAACGATACATGGCAGCAGTCCATATATAATGTAACATTAATCAAAAAGGTAAAAACGCGTGCGCGTGCGTGCGTGCGTGCGCGCGTGTGTGTGTGTGTGTGTGTGTGTGTGTGTCGGTGATGGGTGAAATGTCAAAATTCAGTTCCAAACAGAAGACGCTCTAGCTATAGTTCTCATAAAATGGAAGTCTTTAAAATAGTTTTGATTATAATTATCTGTATTTTTCGCTAAAATCTACTGTCAACTATTGTCATGTAAGATACATAATAAGTAAAATCCAGTTTCTTAAAGACTGTCTCTCTCCTTATTCATCCATCTTTTTTTCATTGTCCATTCCAGTGTTATCAGTTTTTGTTATATGAGACATTTGCTTTTCAAGCCACGCAAGAAGAATATATAGTAACGGTGATATGGAATCGCAAACGTTGTGATTTGGAACAAGTTCGCTGAAATACAGAATAAATACATTTATGTATTATATTTTTTATGTTTTGGATGTTTCCAACAAGTACTATGGACAACTCTTACCGACACAATTAATGTTGTTCCGTTACTGGAAATCACCTTGGCTACATGTTCAGTGACAGATCCCAGTGAATGTTAACGTGTCCATGGTTTCCGTATCTCGTGTACATGACAAAACCATGGGTCTGCTCTGGTATTATCGTTCACCAGGTTTTGAATTCTAAAATACTATTGATAAAAATCAGTCGGAAAGAACTTCACGTGCAATGTTTAGAAGATTTATTTGTATTCTATTCTATTTCTGGACCAAACAATCTGAAATAAAGGATTATTTGACCCCATCTCATCCGATTTCAACTTCCTACCGCTTCATCTTCCCTCCTCTTGTATTATCTTATTATATCTAATCTTTTTTCATCTAATCTAATTATATATACAATTGTCTTCATGAAATGCACATTGTTGAAATAGACATGATACGTTTAAGATGATCTAGTAATAAAGAAATACAACCTTATCCAGTTTTCCTTTCGTGAAGATTTATATACAATAATTACATTGAGACATTTTAATTTCCCCAATGCAAACACAATTTCACTTGACTCAAACTAGAGAAGACATGTATTATGTGCACTTCAAGGTCCATATGTAAGACAATTTATTTTTGAAGTTTCATTGTAACATGGACATGCATCCAAATTATGACTTTACATCCAACGTAACTGACGTCACTAACGTATTGATATTACATCCAACATAACTGACGTCACTAACGTATTGATATTACATTCAACCCAACTGACGCCACGTAAGGTATTGATATTACATACAACCTAACTGACGCCGCGTAACGTATTGATATTACATCCAACCCAACTGACGCCATGTAAGGTATTTATATTACATACAACCTAACTGACGCCACGTAACGTATTGATATTACATCCAAAGTAACTGACGTCACGTCACGTAATATATTAATTCAACCAAACTGACGCCACGTAACGTATTGATATTACATCCAACCTAACTGACGCCACGTAACGTATTGATATTACATCCAACCCAACTGACGCCATGTAAGGTATTTATATTACATACAACCTAACTGACGCCACGTAACGTATTGATATTACATCCAACCAAACTGACGCCACGTAACGTATTGATATTACATCCAACCTAACTGACGCCACGTAACGTATTGATATTACATCCAACCCAACTGACGCCATGTAAGGTATTTATATTACATACAACCTAACTGACGCCGCGTAACGTATTGATATTACATCCAACCCAACTGACGCCATGTAAGGTATTTATATTACATCCAAAGTAACTGACGTCACGTCACGTATTATATTAATTCAACCAAACTGACGCCACGTAACGTATTGATATTACATCCAACCTAACTGACGCCACGTAACGTATTGATATTACATCCAACCCAACTGACGCCACGTAAGGTATTGATATTACATCCAACCTAACTGACGCCACGTAACGTATTGATATTACATCCAACCTAACTGACACAAAGTAACGCATGAGCTTAAATCCAAGGTGACTGACGCCACATAACTCCATCCCGACTAACGCGACATTATAGCTTTATATCCAAACCAACTGACGCCACGTAACGTATGAATTTAAATCCAAGCTGACTGACGCCACATAACTTAATGATTTTATATCTATCCCAACTAACGCCACATAACGTTATATTTTGCATCCAATTTAACTGACGACACATAACTTAATAATTATATATCCAGACCAATTGACGCCAGAAAACACGATTATATATTCAGTCCAACTGACACCACATGACGTGTGATTGTATATCTGACTTAACAGACGCCACATAACTTATGCTTATCTTTGTGGATATTATTTGAGATGGAGATATGTATTTATTATAAGTTAGTCATATCAACGAGGATAAAGCTGATCATGTATCAAGGTCGTCATATCAACTTAGATGAAACTGATCATGAATTTTTTAGAAGGTCGTCATATCAACTTCGATAAAACTGATCATGTATTTGTTAGAAGGAAGTCATTTCATTGTGGCTAAAACTGACCATGTATTTGTTATAAGTTAGTCATATCAACTTCGATAAAACTAATCATGTATTTGTTATAAGGAAGTCATATAAACTTGGTTAAAACTGATCATGAATTTGTTATAAGATCGTCATATAAACTTGGTTAAAACTGATCATGAATTTTTTTAGAAGGTCGTCATATCAACTTCGATAAAACTGATCATGTATTTCTTAGAAGGTCGTCATATAAACTTGGTTAAAACTGATCATGAATTTTTTTAGAAGGAAGTCATATCAACTTGGTTAAAACTGATCTTGTATTTCTTTTAAAAGGTCGTCATATGAACATGGTAAAAACCGAACATGTATTTGTTATAAAGAATTCATATCAACGTGAATAAAACTTATCATGTATTTGTTTTCGGAAGCTATATCAATTTCGTAAAAATCTGATAGTGTATTTGTTATACGGTAGTCAAAACAACTTGGTTAAAACTGATCATTTATTTGTTATAAGATCGTCATTTCATTGTGGCTAAAACTGATCATGTACTTGTTATCAGGAAGTCAAGTCAACATGGTTAAACGGATCATGTATTTGTTATAAGTCATATTAACTTGATTAAACTTGTAGGGTTTAACGCCACTTTTCAGCACACAAAATAGATGGCATACATGGTGGCCAGTATTATTGGTGGAGGAAGAACCAGGGAAAACCCTCGAAAAGAACCACCGACCCACGAGAAGCTACTGGCAAGCTTTCTCACATAACTACATTAGCAGAATCTTAGACTCGAACCCACGCAGACAGAGATGAGATGGCAGTGATCCGTAACGGAGAGCGCTTTAGACGACCCGGCCACTCGGATCCCCATCAACTTGGTTACAACTGAACATCTATTTGTTATAAGGTCGTCATATCAGTGTGGATAAAACTGATCATGTATTTGTTATAAGGAAGTCATTTCCTTGTGGCTAAACCTGACCATGTATTCGTTATAAGATCGTCATATCAACTTAGTTAAATATCATCATGTATTTGTTATAATGAAATCATATCAACCTAGTTAAAACTGATCATGTATTTCTTATTAGTAAATCATATAAACTTGGTTAAAGCTGAAATGTTTTTGTTATAAGGTCGTCGTATCAACTTGGTTAAAAGTGATCATGTATTTGTTTTTACGAAGTCATTTCATTGTGGTTAAAACTGATCATGTTTTTTTTATGAGGTAGTTATATCAACTTGGTTGCTTTTTCCTTTCTGATGAATATCTTTAGTTCTTGGTTTCCTGAGGCCATTTACAAAAAAAAAATGTAAAACAAAAAAAGACACAAATAAAAAATGGAAAAAGTGACGCCAAGGTCTTACGTCGTCGGTTAAACTAGACAAAGCACTAAATGGGGAAGAAATTTTAGAATAACCTTAGTTATATTTAATTTTTACTTATTCTAGTGATGACCATCATATGATTGCATATCGGCATCATTTCTACAGTTGTGACACATACGTAATTAAAAACACTGCATTGCTCTATAAATGATGTTTAAAGTTTGTCCAATAGTTTTGTTTAATGTGTATAAATATTATATCTTTAATAAAGGCAATATAATGTGCCGCACACCTAAAGGAATTCCCACAAGACCTGTATGCCCCTAAAACCCACACTGTGGTGCATTTGTGATGGCATCTACACAAAAGATGGATGCTCATAAAGCCAATAATGAGGACATAAACGCAAAATGTGTGACGGACGGATGGACTTGCCGATGGGCGTCTGGCATCAAGGACTGACACAGTTAATATCTTGTTCTTCCACATTCGTGGCGGGGCACACAGCACTGGTAATATATTATATTTGAACTTTCTGAAGTAAAACTGTTGTATAAGTGAAATGCATAGTATTGTACTGAAAGAATTTTCCTTTTGCATGGCATCATCTTCAATGAATACCATCATTTTAATTACAAGAATTACAAGGCCTGTTATCCCTAATGGGTCTCTTCAATACTCATATCCGATATTTTACCAGAATACACAGCTGGTGTTATACACAAAAGATATCAAACGACCAAAAATCACCGTGTTTGTCTACAGTCATTATATGTAAGTTATTTTTGGATCCTTTCATTAAACTATCATCAAGTCCAAATGTATAAATTTTCAACTGAATTCCAGTGGTTATCCAAATCAGTCAAAATATTGAATGGGTTCATGTGCCTTTAGTCTCGAACGTGGTAATGTTACAATAGAATAGAATGGGACGATATGTTAACAGTCTTTATAATGTATTAGAAAAATATTATCCAAAAATGTCCTTGTCTGAATTCCCTATAATACCAAATTAACGTTTCTGTCCAAATAATTTTATCAGTGGGAAATACCAATGTCCTAAACTCAGATTAAGATAAACATGTTTGCATCCATTGATACTGATCCCAATATTTACTCAAGAGATGCATAAGCTATGTATTATAATCAGGTGCACAGTGAACTTGATTTGGAACTTAGGTCAAGTACAAGATACACTTATACATAATGTGTAATCATGGATACAAAAATAATACAGATTTAATATACACAAAGGTATTTCCAAACAGTGCAATTTTCATTTAGGACCCATTTCCCTATGGAAAGAATGTGTGTGTCAAGTGTCTTTACAATTATCAAAATAGTTTAAAAGGAGTAGGGAAAAAAACTCTCGGTAATGTACAGACGGAAAACAGTCGAACGATTATCCATAAGCTGTTCTGAGCCTAAGATGTGTATATTTTGAAAACAACGTTTAAGATCATATGCCAGTTCTAAGGTAAATTCCTCATACTTGGAGAGATTTAATTGGAAATGAAACGAAAGCAGTTAAAATAGAAGAAACATTTTGTAGTAAGTTAAAATGTCTATTTATCATATAAGTTAAAGAAAAACAAAGGATGCATACTTTTTATAAGGTCATTACTGAAGGAGATAAACATGAGTCTGCATGAGAAACGGAAACGGAGGTTGCCATTACACATTCAGATAAAAAATAGTTACCTTTATATCCTTGATCAGACTGATATTAAAACCTAATGGATTTTGAATTGAAAATAATGCGAAAATGTATGTGTTCAAATTCCTGTTTACGCCAAGCCAGCATAGTATATAATAATTAATGTAGGTTTATTAACCGGATAATGAGTAAAATCTACATTTATTATTTGAATGTAGAAAAGTAAATCAGATGTGGATTAAGTTAACAGTAGATGAAATGAAACGTTATTGACTGTCTTACTATATAGCAAAACAAGTTATCTATCAATAAAAAGTTTCTAAATCACCTTATCTGCTTAAATATCACAATCTCGATCTCAAGGTCTTTATATATCGATTAGTCAATTTGTTGAATTTTACAAAACCTTCTGGTTTAAGTTGTTACTGTTACCTAGTTTAACACGATAGAGTCGTAACGAAAATCTTGTTATCGCTACTTCTCTTACGTCTTTGGTAACCGCTCCGGTGGCCAAGTGGTTAGAGTGTCCGCTGCGGGAGCGGGAGGTCATGGGTTCGATCCCCGGCTGAGTCATACCAAATACTTTCAAAAATGGTACTAACAGCTGCCTCGCTTGGCGTTCAGCATAAAGAGGTTAGTGTTAGGACTAGTCGGCCTGGTGTCGGGATAATGTGACTGGGTGGGACATCATGCTACATGTCTGCCGCATGATGCCCCAGTGCTAGACATCACTATAAACTGCCTCACTGCAGACATCGTAGCAATATGACTGAACAATTGTTAAAGCTACGTTAGAAATCCTAAACAAACAAACAAATAAACTTACGTCTATGGTCATATAATTATTGGGTTTCATATAAATGACTTTTTATGTTGTCCGTCTGAACCTGCCCCCCCCCCCCCCAAGAAAAGGATACTGTTTTGATATCCAGCATGGCCGTTACGGCAACGATCTTTAACTTTTTGCACAATTACACCTGAAAGGAAAGTCAATATCGACGTAGGTTATTCATCAAATGATTTCTTATCATATCCAGTTCGTTGCAAATTACAATAGTGCTGATATGACATCCAATAATGGAGCCACACAACTCCACCTCATTGGAAAGTTATATTTGCATGTGTTTTTCAACAAAAAGACTTCTTGTGATCTTAAGTTGGGCCTACATGAAATAGTGCCGGCTAGTGAATGTCACAGCGTCCATATTGAAAATCAGATCACTGCTTTTCCTAAATTGAAAGTCACTTTGACACCAGAATACTTCTTATGACTTTTAGTTAGTCCTATAAGAAAACATTTGATGCATTGCATGACTACCATAGTGGCACTTCTTCTAAATGAATATATGGACGGGATTTTCACTGAAAGACTTCTTACAATGCTTGGTTAATCTTAAATTAAAATGGGACTGAGCTGACGTTACAATCTAGAAAATTTTGTTTTATCTACATTTCCCAAATGGAAAATTATTTTAACAGTTGCTTTTCGTCACCAGATTTCTTACAGTGTCTATCTGGTCCTAAAGGAAAATGAGTAACCTCAAACAATTTGCGATTATGGTGGTTATTTTGAAAATATTATTCCTACTCATGATATATATATATATATATATATATATATATATATATATATATATATATATATATATATATATATATATATATATATATATATATATATATATATATATATGAGGGTGCATTATACGCCCCATATTTTTTAACTTCAATGGATCATTTTGTCCCTTGTCTAGTTTTTTTATATAAAAAAAGAAAATTTATGGCAATGTTTGGTGAAGTTTGAAGTACATTTAGGTGGTCCACCATTCAAATTAATTTTTTGTCAAAATATCGAAAACTCGCCATTATGCGCATATTTCAAGTTTTTTCACTCATTTTAAACATGTCATTATGTTATATAATATTGCATGCAGAGTTGTATATAGATATTGCAATAGTACATGCTCAGTTTTTATCTGATTATATTCAATAATATGATGCTAAATTTATACAACGGGTGTTAGAAGTATTTATTATATAACAAATTAACCATTCACTACATCTTTTACCATTTTTCAACTCATCGGAGACAGTAGTTTCATCGCAATGAATTCAGACAGTATATGTTGTTTTCAACATTTTTCTAAATGATTTGTTCAATGTTTAAAATGTTAAATATAGTTAAATAATCGAATAGATGAGTTTAGCCATCCATCTGGCTTTGTGTAAGGCTCCTGGTCGCTTGAAGGTGATATGATGATCTTCAGTTTCTCCATCAAGGAACACTGTGCACAGCTCAGCAAATTCTTGATAATCATCTCGGCGTAGTGAAAGCTCTGATTAGGCAAGCTGGAGAACACTGGTTCGATATGTATCTACATTCTGAAGTGCCTAGTGGTTGAATGATGTCAAGTTCAATCGAGATAGCTGTTCATCATTGCTTTTAGATGGCACCGTCAACATTTGGAAGCTCTTAAGAAATCGTGTAAACAAGGTGACGTCTGGAGACTTGGATGCCTCAATCTTCAGATCATCGAAAACATGAGACAGGATAATCTCACCAACATGGTGACGACAGGCTGACCAAAGGAGAGCTCGTCCAAGCTGCTTTTGGACTGTCACACAGACTGCAGTTACGTGACCTGTATTCGATGCTGTGGTATTGAATGTCATATTCACAACAGACTCGGTACATTACCATGATGAGAGCAAACCCATTGTGAGATCAGCAATTATATCTCCGGACTTTCTGTCTGTTCCAGGTTGATATGATGGGACTCCCAGAAGCTTCAATTCTGTGTCATTTCCGACGACGACAGTTCTTCTGTGATATTCTGGTTTGACAGTGATGGCATCAGCTTTGAGTCCCAATGTAGGGATACCAATTTTGGCGGGATCCATTGGTACTTACAATTCTCTGCTATCAATCTTCCTATCTGACGCCTGGACTTGTCTGCGGTTGAGTATGATGTGCATATCTTTGAAGTATCACCACCTGCCTCTGCCACTAATGCCTCCGTGTATGCAGCTTGTTGCACTGGAGTCATCTTCAGACGTGTGGCTACTTGAACAAGTTTGGGTCGTTGAATGATGTCGTGAGGGATGAAAGTACGTGTTCCTGTGCGAGCAGTTCGCTTGTGACTTCTCGAAGTTCTTGGTGTGATGGATGGACCAGCAGCCAATGAGCCAACATCTCCATCACTAACAACATCCTCATCACTGCAGCTACTGTCGCTGTTATGGAGTATTTTAGGTGCAGTCATCGACTTCAGGTGACTCTGCATTCTCTCGCGCCGCCGTGTTTCCATGTTGTCCCTTTGTTCGTGACGCTGGACTTTGGCTGCAAGGACTTTGTCACGTGGTCCGAATGTTGCCAGACGGTCAGTCTTCATTGACTGCAGGAAAGCGAAATCTTCCGGATTTTTGATGAGTTGTTCTGCATTTGCAGGCCACAATGGGAATGTCTGAGCTAGCATTTCTTCCATCTTTTTTAGCTTGTTCAGGGAGTTCGGGACTGATCGGCGGTTGATTCGAATTGCTCTCACTTTAGCATTGGCGTCAAGCAGTTTAATTAATCGTTCGCATGCCCTGCGTTCTGTAATCATCGGAATATGGGCTTTCTCATAAAACACAGATACCTTTGACAGGACAATTTTAGCTGTTTCCCATCTGGTACAGTTTTCATGCGCACCATCATCTTGATGATGCATCAAACACCTCAAGACTTGCAGACATGTAGGCAGACGCGAACCAGTAATTGTTGAGTCTTCTGCCGTTATCTTGCTGCCAAGACCGAATATTGTAGATGACTGTCTTGTTGGAGGAGTTTTCTGGGACAGGGTAGCCGAAATAGGAGTTGATTGCAGACCTGGAACGGTACTCTCTTCACTGCCTTCCATTATTCAACTGGCGTCTGGCAAAAACATGAATATAACAATAGTGATTAACACTTTACAGTCAACATGTGCTAAATCTAACAACCCTGTAATGACTATTAACAGTTTGCATACAACATTTGTAAAACAGGCTATAGAATTGCGACAACATGAAAGTATAATATAATAAGTTCAATAAAAATAAAAAAGTTTAATACAAAATTAGATAAAATTGAAATATTTTGTAAAAACTCACTTTCAAAGATTGCAGACTTCACAAACAACTTGAATAAACAAGCAAAGAATAGTTATTTAATCAAATTCAATACCATTGTAAAATATTAAATATGTAAAGAGGTCAACAGCAAATAGCATTCAGCTAAATGAATATCGCAATATAATGCTTCATAATGCAAATCTTGCTAATTGAGGTGGACCCCCTAAACAATGTTGGAATTAGACAAAAATTGGCAGAAATTCTTTTTATGACCAAAGGAATGTTCTAAAACTAGGGACATCATAATTGGTTGACATTGGGGCGTTTGATCTCGCTGTCACTATCTCCCTCATAATGGATGATCCTTATTACATGGCTTTTGCACCAAAATGCTTCTAGTGATGTCGACTTTGTCCTAAATGAAAATGGTGCCAAGCTGAAACCAATATGTCTACCGAAGGAGTTAATTTTAAAATCTTGTTATCGCTGAAGAATATCAAAGATGACTTCAGCACAATGCAGTTTAAAAAAATGAAATAGTCAAAACCTGAACTCCTGGAAATTAGTTTCAGTCTCTAGCGACTTGTTTTTTAATTCATCATCGGAATAGATGGATCAATCACGTGCAACTGTATCGATGATATTATGGATTCTCTTCCATTCCATGCTAATTTCGTATAGTAAAATTTTGTCATCCCAACATAATTGAATTAAACCTTACTGGTGAGAATAAAAACATAAGTATTTTTCAACTTGTTGGTAAATTCTATCCATCCTTCTAATATATTTCCAGAACTTGTTTGTAAGAGCTTGAAACAATAAGCGATTATTATGTAACTTATAAGTAAATGTTTTTAAATTTATTTTTAAAATCAACGCACGATCAAGATAATTAATTCTTTTGTGTTTAGTTGCCTTTCTTAATCATTATATCTTTAATGCTTTAATAAAATCTTTAATCTAAACCATCGTTAGATCTCAGTGCCTGTTAAGAAATCGGCTATGTTTTAAAACGATTTGGCCCTGAACTATAAAATAAATCGGTAGATTGACTTAAATAATGCGTAAACATTTAATAAAGTTTGAAATTAGGTCTGACCTAAATTTTGTTTTCTATCTGATCATTTAGTATTTATTATTTATTGGTAGTAAAATGTGTTTGAACTAAAATTCAAATATCTATATAGTCCCATTCTCGTCGTAAAAATGAAACCATTGCTTGCTACACGTTGTTAATATCCCGTCTATTTATTCCAAAAATTAGACGAAATCATGTACAAGTAATAGAACAACAAGGCGATTCATGCAGCGGAGGGGATAGGCTTATAATTGAGTGCAAGTTTATTTGGCGAGAAAAGTTGTCAAAACTTTTTTTTCAAGAACTGCATATATTTACATCACTATAAACATGCACTTGTCAAAAATGCAAGAGACGTCCATAAATATTTATTCTTCCTTTGATAACGGTTGCCTAATTAAACTTATCTTACCCGTAATGTCTCAAAAGTTTATTTCATTGCACCAATCCATGCCATAGCATGCACCAGCGTATAGGTTTTTATTTCCATAAATAAATAAACAAAAAACAGCGCTTCATTTGATTTAAATCCCATCAGGTTTTATTCTTGTTAAACTAGATCTGAAAATATTTTAGTTTATATTAGAAGTTACTGCATCGAAACAATTGACTATGAGCAAATTCTAACTTCACCCTTCCTTAAAAGGATTTCAAAATTTCATATGCAAATTAAACCGATTCGACATAAAAATATCACGATTACTTAAAAGGGATGGGTAAAGCTATTGAGAAAAAATATCTTCCTGAATTTTTGGGGCCATTTTCGGCAGTATTTTTGTGTCATTTTAATAGCATTACTGACTAAATATTTCTTAGAGTGTCAAGACTAGTAGATAACATTTATAGCATTCTAGTCTCTAACTCGTGTATAGTCATGGGTGTGATTAACGTCTCAAGGCACTGGTGACAATCCGACTCGTATGTTTATTACCCGTTATATGGCCGCCACAAGCCCTAGATTATTAGGCACCGTGGAGGACCAAAGCTGGTTCAATCAGAATATTGCCTTTGAAATTTTAATGTCATATGTCCAGACTTCCATTTTCACGTGTTATATTCAAAATGCACGTTCTTAAAGTTCCATTTTCTAAGTCAACAATTTAGCTTGTATCAACTGAATTAAACAGTAGTGGTTGAATTTATATTTTCTATGTAGAGGGTTTAGATTGTATCGTTTGAATTACACAACGCTTTTTGAAATTTTTTGATCCAATGTCCAAGTTTTAGATTGTATTTTCTGAATTACACGAGGTTGGTTGAAATTTCAAGGTCATACGTCGAGAATTCCTAATTAACGTATTGGTTTGAATTTCAATGTCATATGTGGAGAATTCTAATTAACGTATTGGTTTAAAGAGTTTATGTTCAAGGTTCCATTTCATATTTTGAGTATTTAGATTTCATCTGTTGAGTTTTTAGATTTCATCTGTTGAGTTTTTAGATTTCATCTGTTGAGTTTTTGGATTTCATCTGTTGACTTTTTAGATTTCATGTTGACTTTTTAGATTTCATCTGTTGAGTATTTAGATTTCATCTGTTGAGTTTTTAGATTTCATCTGTTGAGTATTTAGATTTCATCTGTTGAGTATTTAGATTTCATCTGTTGAGTATTTAGATTTCATGTTGAGTTTTAAGATTTCATCTGTTGAGTTTTTAGATTTAATCTGTTGAGTTTTTAGATTTCATCTGTTGAGTTTTTAGATTTCATCTGTTGAGTATTTAGATTTCATCTGTTGAGTTTTTAGATTTCATCTGTTGAGTATTTAGATTTCATCTGCTGAGTTTTTAGATTTCATCTGTTGAGTTTTTAGATTTCATCTGTTGAGTATTTAGATTTCATCTGTTGAGTTTTTAGAGTTCATCTGAGTATTTAGATTTCATCTGTTGAGTTTTTAGATTTCATCTGTTGAGTTTTTAGATTTCATGTTGAGTTTTTAGATTTCATCTGTTGAGTTTTTAGATTTCAATCTGTTAAGTATTTAGATTTCATCTGTTGAGTATTTAGATTCATCTGTTGAGTTTTTAGATTTCATCTGTTGAGTTTTTAGATTTCAATATGTTGAGTTTTTAGATTTCATGTTGAGTTTTTAAATTTCATCTGTTGAGTATTTAGATTTCATGCCGAGTTTTAAGATTTCATCTGTTGAGTTTTTAGATTTCATCTGTTGAGTTTTTAGATTTCATCTTAGATTTCATCTGTTGAGTTTTTAGATTTCATCTGTTGAGTATTTAGATTTCATCTGTTGAGTTTTTAGATTTCATCTGTTGAGTTTTTTAGATTTCATCTGTTGAGTTTTTAGATTTCATCTATTCAGTATTTAGATTTCATCTGTTGAGTTTTTAGATTTCATCTGTTGAGTATTTAGATTTCATCTGTTGAGTTTTTAGATTTCATCTGTTGAGTTTTTAGATTTCATCTGTTGAGTATTTAGATTTCATCTGTTGAGTTTTTAGATTTCATCTGTTGAGTATTTAGATTTCATCTGTTGAGTTTTTAGATTTCATCTGTTGAGTTTTTAGATTTCATGTTGAGTTTTTAGATTTCATATGTTGAGTTTTTAGATTTCAATCTGTTGAGTTTTTAGATTTCATCTGTTGAGTTTTTAGATTTCATCTGTTGAGTATTTAGATTCATCTGTTGAGTTTTTAGATTTCATCTGTTGAGTTTTTAGATTTCAATATGTTGAGTTTTTAGATTTCATCTGTTGAGTATTTAGATTTCATCTGTTGAGTTTTTAGATTTCATCTGTTGAGTATTTAGATTCATCTGTTGAGTTTTTAGATTTCATCTGTTGAGTTTTTAGATTTCAATATGTTGAGTTTTTAGATTTCATGTTGAGTTTTTAGATTTCATATGTCGAGTTTTTAGATTTCATGTTGAGTTTTTAGATTTCATATGTTGAGTTTTTAGATTTTATCTGTTGAGTATTTAGATTTCATCTGTTGAGTTTTTAGATTTCATCTGTTGAGTTTTTAGATTTCATCTGTTGAGTTTTTAGATTTCATCTGTTGAGTATTTAGATTTCATCTGTTGAGTTTTTAGATTTCATCTGTTGAGTATTTAGATTTCATCTGTTGAGTTTTTAGATTTCATCTGTTGAGTTTTTAGATTTCATCTGTCGAGTATTTAGATTTCATCTGTTGAGTTTTTAGAGTTCATCTGAGTATTTAGATTTCATCTGTTGAGTTTTTAGATTTCATCTGTTGAGTTTTTAGATTTCATGTTGAGTTTTTAGATTTCATCTGTTGAGTTTTTAGATTTCAATCTGTTGAGTATTTAGATTTCATCTGTTGAGTATTTAGATTCATCTGTTGAGTTTTTAGATTTCATCTGTTGAGTTTTTAGATTTCAATATGTTGAGTTTTTAGATTTCATGTTGAGTTTTTAGATTTCATATGTCGAGTTTTTAGATTTCATGTTGAGTTTTTAGATTTCATCTGTTGAGTTTTTAGATTTCATCTGTTGAGTATTTAGATTTCATCTGTTGAGTATTTAGATTTCATGCTGAGTTTTAAGATTTCATCTGTTGAGTTTTTAGATTTCATCTGTTGAGTTTTTAGATTTCATCTGTTGAGTTTTTAGATTTCAATATGTTGAGTTTTTAGATTTCATGTTGAGTTTTTAGATTTCATATGTCGAGTTTTTAGATTTCATGTTGAGTTTTTAGATTTCATCTGTTGAGTTTTTAGATTTCATCTGTTGAGTATTTAGATTTCATCTGTTGAGTTTTTAGATTTCATCTGTTGAGTTTTTTAGATTTCATCTGTTGAGTATTTAGATTTCATCTGTTGAGTATTTAGATTTCATCTGTTGAGTTTTTAGATTTCATCTGTTGAGTATTTAGATTTCATCTGTTGAGTATTTAGATTTCATCTGTTGAGTTTTTAGATTTCATCTGTTGAGTTTTTAGATTTCATCTGTTGAGTTTTTAGAGTTCATCTGAGTATTTAGATTTCATCTGTTGAGTTTTTAGATTTCATCTGTTGAGTTTTTAGATTTCATGTTGAGTTTTTAGATTTCATATGTTGAGTTTTTAGATTTCAATCTGTTGAGTTTTTAGATTTCATCTGTTGAGTATTTAGATTCATCTGTTGAGTTTTTAGATTTCATCTGTTGAGTTTTTAGATTTCAATATGTTAAGTTTTTAGATTTCATCTGTTGAGTATTTAGATTTCATCTGTTGAGTTTTTAGATTTCATCTGTTGAGTTTTTAGATTTCATCTGTTGAGTTTTTAGATTTCATCTGTTGAGTTTTTAGATTTCAATATGTTGAGTTTTTAGATTTCATGTTGAGTTTTTAGATTTCATATGTCGAGTTTTTAGATTTCATGTTGAGTTTTTAGATTTCATATGTTGAGTTTTTAGATTTTATCTGTTGAGTATTTAGATTTCATCTGTTGAGTATTTAGATTTCATCTGTTGAGTTTTAAGATTTCATCTGTTGAGTTTTTAGATTTCATCTGTTGAGTTTTTAGATTTCATCTGTTGAGTATTTAGATTTCATCTGTTGAGTTTTTAGATTTCATCTGTTGAGTTTTTAGATTTCATCTGTTGAGTTTTTAGATTTCATCTGTTGAGTTTTTAGATTTCAATATGTTGAGTTTTTAGATTTCATGTTGAGTTTTTAGATTTCATATGTCGAGTTTTTAGATTTCATGTTGAGTTTTTAGATTTCATCTGTTGAGTTTTTAGATTTCATCTGTTGAGTATTTAGATTTCATCTGTTGAGTATTTAGATTTCATCTGTTGAGTTTTAAGATTTCATCTGTTGAGTTTTTAGATTTCATCTGTTGAGTATTTAGATTTCATCTGTTGAGTATTTAGATTTCATCTGTTGAGTTTTAAGATTTTATCTGTTGAGTGTTTAGATTTCATCTGTTGAGTTTTTAGATTTCATCTGTTGAGTATTTAGATTTCATCTGTTGAGTTTTTAGATTTCATATGTTGAGTTTTTAGATTTCATATGTTGAATTACACAGCGTTTGTTAAAAGTTCGATGTTCAATGTCAAATGTTTAGATTGTATTTTCTGAATTACACGGCTGTTGTTGAGATTTTAATGCAATATGTTAAGTTTCTATTTAACATGTTGAATCACACTGATTGTGCTGAAAGTTCCATTTCATGTGTTGAGCTTTTAAAATGTATCTGTTGACGTACACAGCGGTGACTGGTCATTTTATTGTGCTTGTCATCTTTTATATGATGAAATGATGTGTTTGGTGTTAAAAGTAACAATACACAATGCTTACTTTAACAATTCAGAATAATATGGAATATTAAGATACATCATTCGTGTATTCAATTATAAGGCTCCATTACACTTCATGCATTTACAGTTTGAAAGTTACCACTCACAGGTGGAGAATTACTATGAATGTCTTCGCTAGAGGTCGCTCTCGTAAATTAACCAAGTTATTTTTAAACATTAAGGCTGTTTCTCGTTGCTGTGAAATTTAACATATGAAAACTAAATACTTGCCATATGAAATGAAACTTTCATCGCAACCCGTTGAATACAACGTGTGAATTAGGGATTGTTGACATATGGTATTGAAATTTCAACCACCGCTGTGTAATTCCAAATATACTCTGAAAACGTCAACGTAGGAACAATACTTTCAAAACATCACCTGTATAATTCAACATATAGCATCTAAAATTTAATCTCGAAAAAAGGAAATTGAGGACATACAATTTGATCAAACACGTGCTATTGAATTTTTCGACAGACGATATCGAAATTTCAACACCAACTTTCTCATTGGACAAGCTTTTGTCTGCTAACATACCTCATAATAGTAAAAAAGTAAATTAGTATACGCCAACGAATAGAGGTTGGGGATGGACACACACACACACACACACACACACACACACACACACACACACACATTGAGGGATAATCATAATTTTCTTGAAGCGAAACCCCTGTGTGGTCTCCTGTGCAAAGATTTCATCGTGAATTTACATACACATACTTAATCAATCACCACGAACGCGAGTAAATTTTCTCGCCAATATAACCCAGTGTGACTATTCTCACATTTTCACTATTTGTCTTTCAAGCCCAGTCATTTATCTATCTATAAAACTGGCACTTTCATTGATGCGTAGGAGGTTGCTACATTATATTGGCGTTTTTTATGCGTACACCTGAAAACGAGGAAATCTCAACATTTGCAACCATGGATGATAAAGTAGAGCACCGAATTAACGTAGCTTTGTGATGAGATGCGGGACAATGATCGAAATTCTTGTACCGATTCCATCGATCAGTGATAGTAATCACAAATACTGAGATTTGTTATAGATTTTTTAAAACTTGTTTTTTTTTTCAATAATGATTTCACAAAGGATGTTATTAAATAAAATTTAATTAAAAAATATATCGGATTCGGCTTTAAGAGACAGAAATACGGATAGAGACTGCAACCAGTGCATACAAATATTCCTTTATCTTACTGTGGTAATGCCGGACCAGAAACAAATTAACACGCCTGAATGTCGTTCCGTTCTAGTAAATGCGCACTATATTTGTATACGTTACTCACTCTGTTCGTGATTTGGGGAAATATATATTAGAACAGCATGATGTCTTGTATGTTAGTTATTTTATGATTAGAAAATAACTTGGCAGTCTAAAGAAAAGATTTTCTCTAAATTTTATCATTTAATATAATCTAATATATTATTCAACATGCTGGAAATAACACGTTTGAACTAAAAGGTCAACATTTCTAAAAATCACTGATATTGTCGTCATGAAACCAAACAAACATTACGTATTTGTGAATTGTCCACAGGTTATTCCGCATATCATACTAATAATCCAAGGAACAAACGGGATACTTAGAAGGTAAATGATTGATACTAGCTTGAGACTGTCATGTTCACAAATGTTCAAGAGCATATAAAAAAAATCACCTATTAAAACTGCGCTAAACAGCGTCTATAAATATTGCCTCGGTCAATTTGTCTTGCGGTTTCCTTTGTACATATACTGTGCTTGACTTTTTCGCATTGTCAATTTCGTTAACTTAACTCTGATACGCATTAGAATTTAGGTTGCTGCTTTCATAAATTAATAGATAACATTGCTTCATTTCGTTTCAATAACATTTCCTTTTCATTACTGGAAGACAAGTTTATTTGAAATATTCAGTAATTAAAGAGGGTATTGCATGGAAATACAAACAGATGGCGTGCACTGAATGTTCTCATTCAACATCAGAACATACAATGTGTTTACATTGTCTTGAGTGGCTTTAACAGCACGTTCGGTAAACTTGTCGGTGTTTTATGAATACAGATAACGCACTATTTTCTAGTACCAGTCTAGAATTGTTATTCCAGTCTTGAAAGAGTAAATCTTATATTCAGCGCAACATTTAGGTCATTTTCAGCAAATGCCGACGAGATTCAACTCCACACTTTCGTGTTTTGCACGTGGTCGAATTCAGAAGCTATTCCCGACACTTGACCAATGAGATCATGTGTTATTAGCTCAACTGGTCAAATATCAGAATATCTTATGGGATGGATTTTGTTCCGTCTGCCCCTTGTTACTATATCCTAAATTACTTAGATGATTGAAATTCAACTTTGCACACATATTCGTCTAAAAGTCTTGTTGGTCCTAAAAGTAAATGATGCTAAGCTTACATCTATCTTGTACGACGGCCATGGTAGAAATATTATTGTCAATACTTTTCCAGAATGTATGGCCATGTTGACATGTGGTTTTAGCCAATAGGCTTCTAATAAAGTCAGCTGGTTATTCCTGAAAAATCATGGCGAACAGACAGCCAATATGGCCATCACAGCGGCCAATTTACAAATCGTATTATAGCTCGCCCTTATAAAATGTTGTTTCAATATTCATCGATTAAACAAGAAGCGGTCTTAGATTATTGTATTTTATTTTCATCAGTTCATTTAAAGGTCTCTTGTCTAGAGTCGAATCCATGAATGTTTATTTTGGCTCGATCAATTTGTATTTAAGCATCAAATATGTATCAGGTATTGTCGTTAATCATGCGCTCATTGAGGACTGTCTAGCTTTATAACGAAGTCAAGTGTGTAAAATATTTGCGATGAAATTAAAATGTGAAGCAGGTAAGATTTTCATCATATTTTACCTTCAGAAAGGCAGATTCGCGTATATAAGTTTCTATAAGGTTAAAATTGACGCAAAATAAATCTGTCAGAACAGGGATGGAGCAAAAAGACCAAATTTAAGCTCTTCTGTTCAGACCAAAACAACTTACACGAAGGTTTGTTGTCCGTCGGTCCGTTAGCATGAGTTTATTATCGCGACTCTACTTAAGCTGCTTGGAGGGCTGCCATGACATTTTTTAAACATATTTATTTCAAGGTCTAGTTGGCCATAAATGAAAATGGTACCACTCTGACATCCAATATGGCCGCCACAGTGGCAAACTTGAAAATATTATCACTACTCCACTTGAATGGATTAACCTATGTATATGGGGTATTTACTAAACAATTTCATAAGATGTCTTGTTGCTCCTAACTGTGTCATTCAGATAACAAAAACTTGCCATCACTTTTTCTCCTATTTATACATGGGGTTTTTGACTGAAAGATTTATAATGACAATCTTGCCATCGCTATTTCTTTTAGATTGCTTGGATTTCACTGACAGATTTATTATGACAATCTTGTCATCACTGTTTCTCTTAGATGTCACATTACACTTTCACCAAAATATACCTAGTGATATCTAGATGGTACTAATGGTAGTAAATATAACTGGTGCCAATCCGATATCGAATATGGCCACAATGACATCCATCTCTAACACCCTTACTGCTCCTTAGCTAAAGTCCTATCATCCTGGGGATGCCAGATAACACTTATTGGTCGTAGATGAAAATATGCCAAGCGGGGAGCATATATGTCCATTACAGTTGCTGACTTTAAACTCGTGTTATTATATCCTCATTTTTCTTTCTATTAACCTTTACATAGTCAAAATAGTTCAGTTTCTTCATATTTGTACCTATGTCTAGCAAATAGTATTTAGTATTATTAGGAACTACTTTGTAAACTAACATGTACGTTCATGTACCAGACACTTTAGCTTCCGATTTATTACATTTGTTTATGAATAAATGTGACAAGTTGTTTCCTTATTTGAAAGGAGAGATAAAGTTAACAATATGTAAGAGTTCATTAAGTCACAAATAAACTTTCAAATAAAAAAAAAAAACAAAAACGTGATATTTGTAATGTCACTTTTCGCAAATACAGAGGTTCCAAGTTTGCCCAGTACTCTCAAGGGTCTAGAGAAATAACATCGAAAAGCATATTGAAGCCAAGGGCTATCGCATATTTATCATCGAAAAGCATATTGAAGCCATGGGCTATCGCATATCTATCATCTAAAAGCATTTTGAAGTCAAGGGCTATCGCATATATATCATCGAAAAGCATATTGAAGCCAAGGGCTATCGCATATCTGTCATAAAAAGCATATTGAAGTCAAGGGCTATCGCATATCTATCATAAAAAGCATATTGAAGCCAAGAGCTATCGCATATCTATCAGAGGCGTACCATTTTACTAGTCAGTCACAACACTAAATTCCAGGGGAAAAAAACAATTGCTGCCGAAAGTGTTGGTAGAAAACTAAGAGCCTCAGATGCAATAAACCAAGACGATGAAAAAGTATTTCCACGAGGTAAATGGAGTGTCACACAATAGCTGCTTTTTAAATGTTCCGTGTACCTATTTTGATAGGCTAGAGATATAAAACACTCTTATGTACATGCCGTAGATGGGATCCGTCTATCAGCAAAAGTGTTTCTTAACAATGCGCGTTCATTTAAAATATAACTCAAAATTTCAATTTTATTGTGACCAAAACGAGAATTTAAAAAAAAAAAAAACTAATGTCGAGCGCGCGACGAAGTTCAAAGGTGGGAGGTGCTATGTGCGCATTAATATTGTTACTGTGTATTGATGAATTTACGGTTGTGTATGTGTTTTGAAATCTATTACTTTGTGTCTTGAAACTATTACTGTATTATTAAACCTTAGGTAGGAAAACGAAATGAGAATATAAAAAAGGTTACTGCATTTGTATATGAAATATTAATTCATTATTTTCATACTAATATTGTACTACTAAGTTCGTGCAGTATTACTTTCTTTTAAAAAAAACCCATCTCTCCTTTATATTTTACCATACAAATGCAGTAACATATAAATATCGTTAATAAACATCAAAGATGGTTTCAACACTCAGCAGTTAAAATGATGAAATAGTCTTATTTTAAATTCCTAGAAATTATTTTCAGCCAGCAGTGCGTTAGTACCTTCGATGGTCTCTTGTTGAAGTATGTTTGCTAGTTCACAAGCTGAATTCAAAGAGGTGCAAAATAATTCTGACCTAGACGTACGACATTAGCATAGGCATAAACAAGCAGGGCCGGACCTAAGTTTTTCAGGGGGGAGGGGGCCAAACTTGTTATTGGGTTAAGCGAAGGCGCGATGCGCCGAGTCTTCTAGGGGGGTCCGGAGGCATGCCCCCTCAGAAATTTTTCTTCAAGGATGCAAAAATGGTGCAATCTGGTGCTATCCGAACCTTAAAAAAGGGATCTAACAAAAGTGACTAAAAACTGCAATGTTTTAAAAACACTAAAAAAAAATTTAAAAAAATAAATAAATTTTAAAAAATTAAAAAAATTCGGAGCCTCTTTGCAAAAAAGCTTCCAAAGTCGGGAGTGAGATTACGTCACAGCGGGTCAGCCAGCGTCTTTCGACCGTTTTGCAAACGAAATCTCGGTAGGCCTAACATAGTATACGTACTGTAATAAATTTGGAGTATGTGTATTTGACAGCATCCCGTTTTTAATTTGTGCGAGTATTTGGTCTTCGGTGCCATGCAAACATTACTAGCCCGAAATAGTTAGCCAGTTAGTAGGAGCAAACATCACAGAGCCGAGTGTTAGTGAATTTGAACCATGCTGGGGTCGTTAGTAGTGAATTTGGGTTCAAGCCGAATGACTGTCCCTTTTTGTAACATAGTCCATATTAAAATTCCGCGGTGTATAAAAGTATTGCGATTGAAAAGGCAGTATTTATGGTTGGAAATCAGTAAATTATAGAATGGAATCAATAAGTTGGAACTTGGTAGGTACCGTTTATGTGTCCATAGTGGAAAATGGGCGTATGTATATGAGCGTGATACGCCGGAAATTATGAGGATTGACTGGCCTAGGGTCGCGCAGTTAAATATTTCCCAGTTAGTAAGGGAATACTAGTGTAATTTCTATGGCATGACAAGCTGTTGGTACGAAAAACGGATGATAATGAAGATAAACCATGCAAAGGTGCAGTTAATGGACTTTTGGGCAAGTTGTCTCATCTGAGTCGCCAATTGATTAGAGCAAAGGTTATTAAATATAGCAGACAGGTCTCTCTTTCCATTTTACAACTCAAGTTGTATGGAAGTCTTTGGAAATTTGGGGAAAACATATGACTTCCAGCGTGACTCGCGCCAGGGTTTTGACACCGCTCGGTCAAGTGAATACCCCTGTGCGTGTAACAGTACTATTACTATAAGCTAGTACACTACAGAGACCGTAAAATAGGATACGCATAAAATTAAACACGAGCTTCTAATATTATTCTTTGTTTGTTCGTTTGTTGATTTTGTTTGTTTGTTTGTTTCTGACTGTCTGTCTTTCGTTCTCTCTTCCTACACACACACACACACACCTTTTTTTTCTATAAAGGGGGGCGGGGCCCGGGCCCCCTAGGCCCCTATTGCAGGTCCGGCCCTGACAAGCATGACATAGAAATGAATTTTGGATGTAAAAGGCCTTGCATTGGGCAGTTGTCGCAGTATAAACTCCGTTCAGACAACTTGCATATGAAGCAGAGGCGTAGCTATGGGGGGAGGGGGGAGGGGCAGGGGGTACATATATCCCCGGGCGCC
Organism: Unio delphinus; assembly: GCA_029339505.1. Classification (NCBI taxonomy): domain Eukaryota; kingdom Metazoa; phylum Mollusca; class Bivalvia; order Unionida; family Unionidae; genus Unio; species Unio delphinus. Next base: position 152,850 of record JAQISU010000124.1, on the reverse strand, counting down.
AAGGTACAGGGGCGACAAAATGAGGCTTACAACGTTACATTATAATAAGAAAACAAGGGTAATAAATCGGTCACAAGATCGCTGGGGCGCCAATTTTATAGTTCGTCCCCGGGCGCAAAATATCATCGCTACGCCTCTGATATGAAGACATGCTGAATTTTAGACATCTGGAACGTAAACAGACTGAAATAGAATTTAGATATAGTAAAAATAGCAGTGCAACTGAATACTGACTTTACTGGTTGTGTGTTGTGTCAAGGAAATCTCCATTAAATAGTTCGCATGAGAAAAAAAGTAGTTCTATTGAAATCGACATTCGGGTCTTTAATAAAGTTTCGCCATATACGCAGATAAATAGAATATGAATGGGACTGCCATGACTGATTCATTGATCCTCGGTTTAATGTCTTCAACCAATTCATACAGAATCTATAACCAGTTTGATTAAACCAATCATATCCTCTGAAATCGGGTATTAATAATGGTGCACATTAATTAAAATTTGTGTTGCTTTATTATGTCCCGATTCAATAAAATCTCCCAAGAGATTCGGTGTAATAAAAACAAAATGCTGCGACAAACTACCGTACCATGCTTGGACGATGCAATTAACGACAGCACTTATATGCATCGTTTAAACCCATGCACCATTTTTCTTCTTCGTTTCAGCCCAAGGTCTTTCGAAAGACAAAATAGGAATTTAATAGAAACATTGAAAAAAATTAAACTGCGTTTTCTTTGTTGTAATGAGCTCGGTGGATGGTTTGCTGGTACGTTGCGTGTCCGACGAACATGATATCTAAAGTTATATCCCGTTCGGCAGGACAGATCGCTTTTTTTCGTTCCTATGTCACGTAAATGACATTAGCATTTCAGCGAATCACCTTCATATGAAGCTGTAGAATCTACCATTACCAACTGATATTCCAAATGAGAGGCTTTTTATCGCTACGGGTTGTGCAGCAGAAGGGCTTACGAGATGGTTTTTCGTTCGTCGTCCGTATGTAGTTTTGCACAAGTTTATTAGTGATACTCTCCCTAAACTGCTTGGATGATTGCTAGGAAACGTTTGGCACACACACACACACACACACACACACACACACACACACACACACACTGTATAGTTGGTTCGAAATTAAAATGGTCCTGTTCCAACATCCAATATGTTTGCCAATGCACCAGCTTGAAATCTTTGTTATCGCTACTTCTTTTAAATGGATTGAAATATCATTGTGAGATATTCACTTAACGATGTCCTAGTGTCCTATGATGCAGAGTTGTTCCAAATGAAAATAGTGCCAATTTAATATCTAATATGGCTACCAGAAGATCCATCTTGAGAATATTCTCATATTATTCTTGAGTCATATTGACATTGTGAATTTTCCAGAAAACAACTTATTATCTCTAGTTAATCCTAAGTGAAAGCGGTACCAATCAAAAGCCTAATATGACTGTCACAATCGCCATCTTGAAAATCTTATCATCGCTACGTTTCCTGAATGAATATTGTTATCAGCTTAGGATTCTTACTAAAAGACGTCTCATATTTTGTAGATCCTAATTCCAAATAGCACTGATCTGACATATAATGTTTGTGCTTCATAAAACTCTTATTTTCGAGAATCTGAATGGAAAAAACGTTTTGATCTGTTGTTTGCATCAGAAGAGTTATGTGGTGTCGAATTGGTCCTTAATAAATAAACATAATCCTTAAAATGGCGACCATGATGACTATGTTGAAAATACTGTTATTTCTACTCCTCCCAAATGGATGGTTCTGTCAACACAGGGTTTCGCCAATAGACTTCATCTGTTAAATAAATAATCCTAAATGGAAATGGTGCCAGGCATACACCCGTTATGGCTACCACGACTGCTGTTTTAACAATTTTTGCGTCACTACGTTCGCAGGAAAGAATGATGTCCCAAATAAGAATGGTGTCAAGCTGACACCCAATATAAGCACCAGATAATTTGAAAGTCTTGTTATGTCTGAAGAAAATCGGAGATTATTTCACTTTGCAATTAAAGCCAAAAAATCGTCTTTTCTTGAATTGCTGGCAGTTATTTTTGCCCAGTAGAGTGATGGGCTCTTGCTTTAATTAACATCGTACGTGCCATGTCAAGAAGCAAATTAATTGTTTTTGTCCTCTTAACATGTCCTAAGATGTCAATCTTGTGGATAATTGTTCAATTAGTTGATACTTGGTAAATGTTCTATTGCTCAATAACTTCAGAAACCAGGACTTTTAGATATCGTTTTCGCAAATCAAATTAATTAGCATTACTGCCAAGGAGAAGACAGACAAAAATCGAGGTTGGTTTGAATTTGAACCGAGCAAGGACCTAGACAGAACCAGACAATGCATCATGTATTGCTGATTTAAGGCTATGTTTTGATCAAGGACCAAACGTTTGGTTAGTTAAGGGATATACGCTCTTATTAAATCACGTTTCCTTACGACATTCCATAGATTAAATCACGTTTCTTTTACGACATTCACTAGATTAAATCACGTTTCTTTTACATTCCCTATACCAAACTCATGATTTTAGTATTCGCGCACGTGTCTTGACATTAGGAATGATAAAAGCATAGCGTCGAGATGTTCGAATATAAAAAATCTTGACTCTTTGAGACATTTACTGAATAATATAAAGTGTAATGCGATTAGTATATCAGCAAGTTTTTGTTTTATTTTATATACGAACATTAGCAACATAAACTCAATCCATTGCTCGCTAACATGCTTAAATTCTATAATATTCAACGAGTAACAGCTTCATATTTTCTAAATGAATATTTTCTCTCGCTAACGCTTCGTTTCTATTGATAAAAAAATAAAATAATAAAAGGCGGGTTTTACTTGATTCGAAATGGATGTAGCAGAACTCGAACCTCATACCTCTCTTAAATATGAAGAAAACATAAAAGCAATAACCAGAGTTTTGACTTTTGACCATGGATGGGCCAAGTATGTGATGTTTTCTTAAAAGTCAAGAATAGAGTGATATTGGCTTTTGACAGAGTTTCTAAAATCGGAATCAGATAAGGTTTAAATCCCTGTACGCGCATATGACAAATATGTGTCGAGTCTTCGTTCCTTTCACTTTTCAGCTAAAGAATGTGAGGACAGTATTGAACCATACAAAATGTTGAGATCTGTTTGTGTGATTCGATACATTTCTATTTGATAGGTTTGACTACCCTTAGGATTTGTTTTGTTTCCTCGATCGTAAAGAACCATGTCACGCCAATAATTTGAGATATTCAAGAAGGTAGTAAAACGTACGCATTAATGAGTAAGGTTTACATTATTCGTTGTCGACTCTGCATCATCAAATGGTCAACAGTCCAGCTGCCATCAAAAGCATATCAACATTGATTTCATAATAGTTATGGTAATATGAAAACAGTTCATTTGAAATGACTATTTTGGACTCCCTTCTAGGAAGTTCTTGCTAGTGCTGTAATCTCTATTCGTCATAAAGCAAAATAGTCTACGAGGTGGTATGATGTCTGTCGTTTGTTTACATCTTTAAATTTATTTCAGGATTGCCATAATATTTTGCATACCCAAGCATCGTATGGTCAAACAGTTCCTAAATGAAAATGGTTCCACTCGAACATCTAAGATTACAAATTTTGTTGTCGCTACTCCTCCTGAATATAAACCTGGGTTTTTCACTGAAATATTTCTTACAATGACTAGTAATTCCTAAATGAAAACAGGGCAATTTTATTTCCAATATGGCGCAGACTTGTTATGATATTTATTTGGTCTGAAATGATCAGATGGCCAATATGGCCTCCACAATGGATATATTGAAAAAGAATTTATTGCTACTCCTAACGGATGGACATATTAAAAATGGGTTTTCACTGAACGACATGGTTTTGATGTCTCGTTGGTCCTAAATCAAATGCTGCCGATTTTATATCTAAAATGGCCACCTTTGTGAGTAACATGAGAACTCTGGTATCGTTATGTTTCTCCTAAAAGAAAAAGTAATATTGCCACGGTATTTCACAAGAAGACTTATGGTTTCTTTTTAGTCAAACATGAAAATGGCGCCTATCTAACTTCTAATCTGACTGCCCCAATAGACATCTTGAAAATCTTGGTATCACTGTTTCTCACAGACGACTATAATTATAATTTCGCCAAATTCTTCTTTTGATGTCTATTTGCTACTAAATATAATTGGTGCCAATCTGATATCGAATATGGCCACAATGCATCCATCTTGAAAATCGTGTTATCTCTTCTCCTCCAAACTGGAAAGTGATATTAACACGGAGTTTCCAACAAAACACTTTTTATAAAACTGAAAAGTATCCCAGAGTAATTTTATTTTCACATTTAGATGGTAAAACGTATGCCCTAGAAAAGCTAAAAATGCATCAGCTTCCAAGGGTCCAGTGGGTTTCATCCTGCAGACTCATCATCTGCGTGTTTACGAGCCCAACCACTCTTGGAAAAAAAACAAACAAGCAAACAAGCAAAAAAACAATTCCAACCTTTCAAGGTGTGTACGACATATGTCTCAGTGTTAAGCAGTGAAAGAGAAGCCATACTTTCTAAAGTGTGATTTACATTTATCGCATTTAAGATTTAAGAAAGATAAAAAAGATAAACATAGACGTATTAATTTTCTGTGTCAATGAAGAGGCATTTGTGATACCATATGGGATAAGACAACGTATTTTATGTAATGACGACGAGTTACCAATTGCAATGTGCTGGCATCATTTGGAACACGTTAGTTTGTAAATTTGTTGTCATGTCTACACGCTGCAATCAGTAAATTGTTTTATTGATGGACGTTATCCTGATCACATATGCGATATAAATACATCATATTATCGATGACGACTTAATGCTTCCATTTGTACGCGTTAATTTAAAACAAGTTGTAACTAAGTTTCGATGAACCAGTATATGAATGATTTATTTAAAGTATTTCAGAGCGAGATTGAAAATTTACAAACAAAATAGTATCTCCTATGAAGTACAGTTCTGACTGAGTTATATTTTCTATTCGAGCGCAGAATGTGACCACTTTAACATTTTTCTCAACAGTTGGAGATTAAGGTGTGAATTTACAAGAATTGTTAGTTTTACTTTTCCCAGTAAATCACTCTTTTCAATAAGACGTCTTCTGTAGATAGTGTGTGAAGTGTAGTAAATCGTCTGAAAATTTTAAAAAGGTGAATTATTACATAAATTGCACAACTCATGTTTCCTAGGCAACGGGCCAGGCTTCAGATGGATGGGAATTTCCTTGCACGGTTAATCTATGATGATGAAATGACATATGACCTAGTCGGTGCCGCCTCTGAAGTTCTGGGTAAGACATTTTGTAATTACTCCAAATAAAATCCATTATCATCATGATATACTGCATACACTGTTCACGTCTTTCTTCTTTTCCTGTTCTGTGCATGGACGCGACCTTATTATGTTGCAACCTATCCTTGATGTTTGCGAGTTATTTTCTGTGACCACCACTATGCCTTTCCTTTCATAAAGTTTACCTGACAGTTAATTACTGTGACCACCTCTATGCCTTCCCTTTCTTTGAGTGTGCCTGACAGTTAATTACTGTGATCACATATATGCTTTTTCTTTCATGGTTTTCCTGACAATTAATTACTTTTGACTACCTCTATATCTTTCCTTGTACAGCTTGTCTGTCAGTTAATTATTATGTGACCACCCCTATGCCTTTTCTTTCATAGTTTGCCTGACCGTTAATTACTATGTGTTACTTGCTTAGGCTCGAATAAGCAGCAACACAGAAAGAGTGAAAACTAACAAGCTTGTACAACTTTAACAATGATTTTATTAAGTACAATTATTTTCATAAAATAAATAAACTTACGGTTTTAGAGAATCAAATCCAGCAAATATAGAATTCACAAAATAATCCACTAATGGAATTTCAAGTCCTGATAAATAAATGTTCTAATAGTTCCAGGTTCGAATCTTGACGATGTAATAATCCAAAATGGCTGACAATGTCACGTGGTACAGTTCTTGTTTTAAATCATCCAAATGAAATTATGAAACATATGTCCTTTTCCAGATAAATAGAATAATTCTTCTTTTCCAACGAATTGACACAGTGCAGAACAAGATATTAAACTCAAAACAGAAAGTACACAACTTCTTTAAAATAAGCCCAAATTATATTCTACTACTAAAGTTAGCTTCTTAAACACAGCTATATATATTGTTTTTCTGAAGTAAACAAGAGGAATCATGTGAGTCTGGAAGGTCATGGAAAGAGCTACCTTCACCAAGTCACATGCTTAAAGAATGAACTAGAAGAATAAATCAGCCACTGATAAAATGTTGTCCTTGAAATTAACCAATAAAATTTAAGACCTGTTGACAATGTTCAAAGCAAGGTCAGGAACTAGACCACTGTAAGCCATGGTCAGCCTGTTTATTAGTAAAGTACAGCAGCAGAGAGGGTGAATCCTACAACGTTTTTAGACAAAATTTGATTGAAATCCTAAACCGAGCCGTCTTATAATCCTATTTTAACCAAAAAAAGGCGAATCCTACAACGTTTTCAGACAAAAAAATTGATTGAAATCTCCCTATGAAATCATTTTAACTAAAAAAATGAAAACGATTTTTTAATTAATTTTGGTCGCAACTTGTTGTCATACACCCTCTCTGCTGCTAAAGTTTTCAGTTCTGGGTTAACAAAAAATAATAAAATGATTTGATCGAGTCTTTAGGATGAAAATCATTTATGATTTCACAAACAGACTAATCGCTAACACCTCTTCTTGTAAATCAATCAGATTATTTGACTGGTCGGTGAGTTTGAAATTAATTCTGGTTAACGAATTATTATGGCATCGCATGTAGACAGGATTAATTGGGTTTTCAATTATTAAAAACCCTGGAGGAGCTGTTGGTGCAAATGAATAAAGAATATATCCCTGCTGAGCTTGATTTGATTGCTCTAGATTAATCTGATAGCTTCCTTCGATAACATCACACACTAAATTAAGCGCAATCACCGTTGAAATATTCACGTTGAACGGAGCGATATGCCTGCCGCCACCATCTGGATCATTATTATGTTTGAGGATAGTTGTTTGTTGTTCTGTTAATTTCCTTTCACATGCGTCATAGATTTTTTGGAAACCTTCATCGATGGCATCATTGAGAGATTTTTGTAGTTCTGGGTTATATCCTGGTAGTTTGAATGTGGGGATATCTTCAACGCGGATTTTATACATCGTTGCAAACATTGTTCGCGTTGTGGGTTTTTTATGATCGAGTATAAATCGAATAATTTGTGAATCAAATGTTTCCATGTCATTGATGATTTTGTTACATGTTTCTACGACGCTGATAAATTCATCTCGGGTGAGAGAGCCGGATTTAAGAGATATTAACAACAGTGAAAAATCATTATTCATCGCTGTGAAATTTTTAAGGATTTTATCTTCGTCGATCAAATGAAACTCACTCGATGGTTCAATCCCCAAAGGAGGTTGGTACACTAAACTAAAAAATTCTACACTGAACTCTTTATAACTCTTTACTGGATTATCAGGTTTTATCCTGTCTGTGACATAATCAGATTTTTTAGGTTTGGGTGATACAACAACGATTTTCTCCAGAGTTTTACTCTGGGGTGGTAATTCAGGCCATCCTAGTACGGTTCTTATTGAGCTGTTATAGATGTCTACGACGTATCCTTCTGTGCTTATCTCAATTGCGGATGATAGTGTCGGCTCATGAACTGTTATAGCGATTTTTGACTCTACTCCAGTAATCGATTTTATTCTACGCGCGAATTCATTATTGATTTGTTCGATTTGGTATGACCCTGTTGGTATCGAAACAACTTTCCAGTCTGGTGTTCCGTCGTCCTTATTCTTATTCGCAAACACCAGTGAATTATTCGGTTGTTGACCACCAAATGGTTTTGATCTAATATTAGGCCAACTGTGATACATTCGTAGTTTTGCTAGCGCGATTTCGCTCACAGGAACCGGAGAGGGGAAATTCACACTAAACTCGGGTTTCGTAGATGTTATTGATATCATACTCGTTTGTACTGGGTTCGTGTTCTCCACTACTTGTTGAAGTAATTCCATCTGTGTCGTCATTATACTCATGATTTATTTCTAATTTTGGTATCGAGGAATCATAAATACTGACCATCACTGAGAACTCACAATCTGGTAATGTTGATATTATTGAGATCATTTTGTTTTTTGGGTTCGTGTTTTCTGATTCCATCGGTGTTGTCATTGTTATTATACTCATGTTGTCGCTCTAATTTCGATAACGCGGAATCAAAAATACTGACCATCGCTGAGAATTCACTATCTGATATAATCGTATTATCGAGTGACGACGATATCATCAATGATAATTGCGAATATGCGGTTGATGCAATATGAAATTGAAGTAAGTAATTCTGCAGTTTACTCTGGCTGCATGATGATATCTTTTTTGCTATCCCGGTTGATATACCCCCGATTGTAGCCACCGCAGAAATGCAAATTGGAACTACGACCGGGGCAATCATTGTAACCGATGCAAGTATTATTCCGGCACCAGTGAGAACGCTTGACACCGAGTATATAATAACATCAATTGCGGTGATTCTTCGTCGGTATTTTTTTATTTTTATTTGATACTCCTCAGTGAGGGTTTTGAGTCTATTTTGAAATTCTCTGACCTGATCATAGCGACATTGCGTCGATGACAAAGTCATTGTTGTTTATTTTAAAAAACACTAGCGTTTTCAATTGTGAAATCCGAACGATTTAGTTATTTACTTAAATCCGCTACGAATTCCAGATACCATGTTACTGATGCCTTAGCCAAACTTTTATCATCGGCTTTTATCGTTAACCGTTCAGTTTTATCCTTGTCGATGATCGTTGAAATCGTATTGTTGACCCCGGATGAACTCGACGATGATATATTAAATTGAATTGGTGCTACCAGCGTTAATCGATAAATACCCTTGATAGTAGCTGTGATATCTAATTTGTTGTTTGTAGGTGTCCACTCAAATGATCCGTGTTGGATTGTATATACTACGTTATTGGTTTTCTCATGAGGAATTTTTGTTTTTTCAATGATTGTTATCATCCTCGAAAAATCACCTTTGACGGCTTCGATGAAAGTTTTCGTCTCATCGATGGATTTTTTAATATCAGGGAGTTTTATTTCAATTTTATCCAACTGGGTTCCAATAAATTTATCAATGATATTTCTACGAAATGATATAAACTGTTTTCCGTTATCTTCAATTTTAGATTCAAGTATTTTTAGTACAGCCAGAGAATTGTTTAACTCATCGTTGAGAGTTTTTAATCGATCTGTAATCGTCGAAACGAGTACACCCGGTTTGAGTTTACCCTGATCGGAAAATAACGCGATAGTATCCTCGATTGCGTTTTGTTGTTTAACTAAAATATCATCCAGAGAAATATTACTGGTTTTCAATTTACCCTGATCGGAAAATAACGCAACGGTGTTTTCGATTGCGTTTCGTTGTTTAACTAAAATATCATCCAACGACACATCACTGGATTTCAATTTACCCTGTTTGTCCTGAAATACAACTATTTCATTAGGATCAACATTTGTTAAGTTCAACGTCTCAGCGATTTCATCTTTAATTTTTTTTGTTATATCCTTGACAGAATCAGGTGGTGCAGTGCCATCGGGTTTGGGTTTCAAAGATCTCCCCCAAATATCAATCATGTTATTGTAAAACTCTTTCTCTCTCTAAAAAGCGATTGCTAGTGTATTCATTCACGACAATATGAGGTGGTTTTCCGCTTGGGTTACTCAAGGAGTTAGAAATAGCGTCAAGGACATTTAATACTTCGCTGCCACATATTGGTGGGTCAATCATCGTTTGTGTTGGTAGCGTAGAATACCAAGTCTTCATTGGAAGGGTTTTTATATACCGCATAAACTCTTTTGGTGGGGCTAATCCATATGAATCGAAATAAACAATCCCACGTGGATCAATAGCGTATGCAACCCAGTGAGTACCAGGTCCGGTGCTGTTATCGAGATTAATGATTCCGGTTTCAACGCTGTTTGGTTGATGTGGTAATTGATCTTTCATAAAAACACCTCTGAAATTTTTAATCGCGAGTTTTTTAGCCGCATCCATTAAATCAAAATTGGACATGGGAACCATCGAAGATTTCTGAATTAATAAATCGTTCCTGGTAGTCTTAGACCCTTTCCGCTGTACCACGAATACGGGGTTCCTGGTAGTCTTAGACCCAATCCGTGAACGGATCGTCCCTTTTTTTTATATCCTTTCCCAGTTGCTTTCTTTAGTGCCATTCCTGCTGCAGTACCAACGGCTCCTAACGCCGCTGCTTTAGCCACCGCTGGGGCTGCTGCTGCAATCAATGCTGGAATCGCAGCTAACAACGGAAATATACCGCCTGTTTTAATCATATTTTTGATAGCAGCCGCAGAAAGAGTAATCTGAACACCTTTTTTGGCTGCAAGTGCATCATTGAAATGTTTCACCTGACGAGTTGTCAGCGATAATTTATTTGCACCACCAGTCATTTGGTTGGGTTTCAACGTGATTGTAGTTCCACATCGCTTAACCGATTCCGATTGCAATTTTTTTAATTGACCGGGAGTTAACGTAACACTAATAACACTATATGACATTATACATAATAGATTGATTCTAAATCGTTTACAATTTCAATTACATGTTTTCCACTGGGGCATCTACCACTCTCATTCTTCCACCAACACCTTCAAGTAGCATTGATTTGTCGCTGAGAATGACAGCAACCGCTCTATAATTAGCAATAGCATCAGGCTTGGTTACATTAGCTCTAAAGTGTATATCAACGACGGACTGTCTTGTTAAATCGAGATGTTCCAGCGAAAAGTAATAGATCGGGTATAAACTCTTAAAGTCGTATTGTGATATTTGCAAACCAGTATCAACATTTTGATCACGTGCCATAAATGACAACAGACGATGATACACGCGTGCAATATGATTTTCTGTGTAATTAAGTTGTATATCCTCGGATGGTTCCTGCTGGCCATTTATTCTCAGTGAGACGTCTTTCACACCTAATTGATCAAATATCATATGACTGAAACGTTGATCACCAACTCGTGCGTTATCTTGTAACGCAATAAATATATGACGTGGCGCAGAAACGCCTTGTTTTGATGCTAGATTCCACGTGAATAACCCATTGATATTTGATTGCTTCACATCTGTACTCACGGTTAGCCAACTCAACAACGACTTTCCTCCTTGGTCCATAAATGATAGTAATCGTTCTTCTGCAGTGATTGCTGGAGTCAACACTGGCATCCACAATGATATTTTTGTTAAAATAACTTTACCGGCATCATCATTTACATGATCTGCAGCTGTGTTTGCTGGAATCCTCCAAATTGCGTCATTATCATCACCCTTTCGTACAAGCGATACTGTATGCTTCGCCCCATAAATAACTTTTCGGACGTTTCTACAGAATCCAAATATATGATGCAGTGGAATCGCGCATGAAAATGATTTATCCCCTGCTCCCAACATTGAGTTTCGTGTTGCAGCTCCTAGATTGAAATTAACGTCGTTGTTTATAACTACAGCCTCGACATCAGCATCATCATTAGCAGCACTGGCTTTTTTTGGTCGTCTTACAACAAATGGATTTCCACCAGCGGTATTCTTACCATCTTTTGCAAACATCATAGAAGGTCCTGCTGATCTTGTATAATCATCAGAATATCTCGCTAACCCGATTATTGTTGTAGCCACATCAACATCACGATCTATGGACTCAATTTCTTTTCCATCAATGAGGTATCTTGCACTCTCAAATAACGCCATAATACCATTATTGACAAAACCGACTTGAGTACCAATTGGATATGATGCTCCAGCAGCTGTTACAAGTTTTCCTTCTACTTCAATAAACGCTTCACAGGGCAAAAAGTATTTACTGGTATCATGGACTTGAAGTTCAATTCGCGATCGACTATTTGCGTCTATTGCATGATAAGCGTAATATTGATAATCGCGTACAGAATCATCCTTGCCAACTGGGGCGTCTATATCAAACGCCGGATCATGTGATTTTTTGAACATTTTATTCTATTTATCAGAGTCTAAATCGTAAACGATTTTCATCGACGTAGTTTTTTAAAGCCGCTTCCTGCTATCATATTTGAAATATTGCTTTGGTCCCCTTGATTTATCATCGACGCTAATTTTTCGTCTACTGCGTTATTTATAATTCTACTAACACTTGCAGGCATTTCCGCTGTAGACGGTAACGGTTTTGAAAATCCTTTGGATTTCATCCGTGATTTCACTAATGATGTTAATTTATTCCTCGCAGTTGAAAACGCTTTTCCAGCAAGATCTCCAACAGCACCAATACCCTTATCACGAATAACTTCAATGGCTTTCATTCCTAGTTGTTTAGCCAACGGCATCACTTTTGGAGCCATTCTCGCAAATAACCCCGCAATGGTATTGCCTAAACCATCTCCGTAGTATGCTCTATAAACTGGAAACCGTGAATTAACTACGTAGACGGGGGTTGGTTTATCATGATTGTAGTGTATGATCATTATTTGAAATCAGAAACCATTTTTCAATTGTGAAATCCTTCGGATTTCCACGCTAGCGTTTTTATTTAATCCCGGTGATTAATCACTATGATAATCATGGACGGTTTCACCGTCTACTAACTCGTCAATGAAATCTCGATATGTTTTGATATCCATGATACCACCCTGAAATAATCGTCTACAGATATCAGCTGCTTCATTAATTATTTCCGGTGAGTTATTTCCAGCTCGGAAACCTCCTACAAGAACTTCTAATCGTGATATATCATTGATAACACTACCAGGGCATGAAACACTGGAATCTTGCAATCCACTTCCGCTATAACCAGTTGCTTCATCCTGTTTTTCTAAATCGGCTTCTTGTAATAAATAATCAAGAAGATCATCATCAGGTGGTAGTTGTTTTTTAGGTGAAAAAGATATTTTCTTTGCAGGTTGCTGTCGCCTTTGCGGTTTTTGTTTTTCATATTGTTTATAAACTATATCCACCGCATTGATATATTCAATGTATGATGCACTATCTGTCTTAATTTGACTTTTTTTAGTTTTGATTTTGTAGAATATATCAGCCCAATGAGTGAAATTCTTAACATATTTATGATGTTCTGGTTTCAACATTTTTTTTCTGTTTTCATAAGTCATAACAACAAGCGCAGGAATTTCTGGTGGATCAGTCTTATCAATTGCTGCTAACCCTTCCTCGTTAAATCTCATGCGTAAATCATCTACTGTTCTTTTTGATTCCATTTTTTGTACAGTCTGTTTTGTTTGTTCAGTTTTCGCTGCTATTTTTTCGAGTTCACCGATAACAGATTTCCCCGTCCCGGGAACATCTCCCAGTAAAGCACGCTCTATCCCGTACGTTGCTGTGGTTACTGGTTTAAACAATTCTTCGGATCCCATAGCAAAATCAGTCTGAAGACTCTGTCGTTGTTGTAGTTTATTCCGTACAGAGTCACGAATTGGTACAAATCTCCTGATTGCATCCAGTCGTTCACGAGCCAATCGGGTTGTTAATGCTTCATTGACCATTATTTGAAATCAGAAACAATTTTTCAATTGCAAAACAATTTTTTAATCCGACCTAACATCATCGGATGGTCATGGAAGTGTTATTTCACTGTGAGACAGCTTCGTTCAATGATGAGGAAAGTAGCAAAATTGTATATAAAAATAATAATACTGCTAGTTTCCTCACTTTTCCATTTGATCAATCCGAACCAGCCATCAATTTTTTATTCACTGATTTCAACAGTTTTGATCAAAAAATGCTAAAAAAAAATTAAAATCTCTATGAGGGACGGTCACAATCAAATAATGATAAATGGTTGGTCAATCAAAATTGTTCATTTTCTTGAATTAACGCCCGTAGGTTTCTAACTTTAGAATTAACCTCCTTTTTCAATTCGTATTCGTACCCCAATTCTTTTCGTATTCGTTCTACGATGGTATATAACGGAGCGAACACACCTATGTCACTGGAAAATGCGAGAGAGTCCTTAATAGAATTCTGAATTCTTTTGATGAGCGCATACTTCTTTGGTAGCATATACTTGTTAGTGCTAACTCCGTATTCTATATCCTGAAAATCAGACATGATTTGATCAGGATTTAACCCATCTGATAGTTCAATATCCCAACCTTTCAATTTTGAAATCTCGGATAAAATGCTATTCATGTTTTCAGAATTCATTATTCTATAACAATGATATATTTCTAAATGAAAAATATGACGTATTAGACATAACTAAATTGAATTTTCTGTCCGCTCTTTTTTGAAATAGCCGATCGATAAATCCCCTCTGCAACTTTTCGTACTGAGGATGAACAAATATCGAAGTGCCTACTGGCTTCATATATTGATTGAAATATTTTTTCTTCGTTAGTTATCGTATTCAAAGATTTCACAGATCTCGCTTTTTTTGAACAAGTGCCAGTCTTCCCTCTTTTCAAATTCTCACTTTGTGTGATAGCCTGCAGATTTGATAAAGAATTGTTTTTCGGATTAGAATCCTTGTGATCAATGACAGAATCATCCTCGATCAATCCATGGAAACACTCGTACACGAAACGATGGCAGTAATATGTCTTCTTTCCAGCGCCAAACTTCAAATACCCTTGATTATTCACAACACCAACTGGTTTCTTCAGTCTGCGGTTTCTTACAACACCATCACTTGATGCTTCATAATTTGTGATCACAGGGTGTTGTCTGAATTCTTGGTTCATTTATATATTATACTATTGTTTGTCTAATTCATTGTTTGGTTTAATGATAAATCTTTCGATGTAGTCTTGAGGGGTTCTTATGATTTTATCCTTGATACTGACTTTGTCAGCGTCAAGAATACTGACTTTGTCAGCGTCAAGAATACTGACTTTGTCAGCGTCAGGGTCATAATTTCTGATTGATTGTCTATTTTTTATTCTTTTATCATAATATCGCTTCAACTCCCTGTATCGCTTTCCACCACAATTCAAACACAACTGCGATTTCCCCCTGACCCCAACCCCACATAGAATACAAGGTAACGGACCAAGGCTTCCACGTCGAAAGCTTTGCATATGATACCCACAAAACTCACTTCTGCATGATTTGTTACACGGGATTACTGATCCAATCATAAGCCACTTGCAGTGATTCATTATATAAAAATCTTTCATTTAAATGCTTGTTTTAATTATAGCATGAAGGAATTAAGGAAAACGCCTTCGAAAAATGCTGAATTCAATGCTGATAAAGAGTTTAAGAGATTATTGAAAATCAATCCTAAATTTAATCTCGATAGACCCAAAAAACGTATCAAACGTCCAAGAGACGGAAACATGAAAGAGTTTAAGAGATTATTGAAAATCAATCCTAAATTCAATCTCGATAAACCAAAAAGACGTAACAAAATCAATCTCGATAAACCCAAAAAACGTATCAAACGTCCAAGAGACGGAAACATGAAAGAGTTTAAGAGATTATTGAAAATCAATCCTAAATTCAATCTCGATAAACCAAAAAGACGTAACAAAATCAATCTCGATAAACCCAAAAAACGTAACAAAAAATTATCCTGGAAAGATGCTCAATTCAATCTCGATATAGTTTCTAATACACCCAAGAATACAATTCTTGATAAAGCCATGATTAGTAAAATCAGAGATTGTTTCAATGAATTCAAGCGTGATGGAGCATCCTATTGTTGGTCAACATTTCGAATTGATGGTGTTGTTGATGCTACCATGAATGATGAAAAAGCAGCAGTGATAATTTCACGTGTTGGGGAAAAAAGATATTTTTTCCGAATCAAATTCATTATCGAAGTCGATGGCAAATGGATTATTAAGGATAAATTTGAACCAATCCTCAAGAATAAAAAAGCTGTCATTGTGAGTAGAGATTCCAAACCAGGGATTCTAACCGGCATTGATAAACCATACTACGAAAGATCTTATCCCGTAACAGCAATGGTTTATGGGATATATCCGTTAAATGATAAACCCGATATCGCAAAACTAGCTCCTATGAAATATTCGTCAGGGCTTAATTGTGTAGCAGAACGAATAATAGAACATTTCACAAATGCATCCCGAGGAAATAAACTAACTGATCTAAGACGAAAAAAAATAACCGAGTGGGAACTGACAGTGAAACAGCATGGTGCAAAGATTTCTGATATAGCTAAATTAGAAACATCATTACGATTCCCAATTACCGTTATGACGATAACCGGAGAGGTTTTATACGAACCGAAATATAACAAAAATGGAGCACCAATACAGATTATTGATCATAACAAACACGCGTGGACACCTGCGGTAACAATATTTCCACGAGAACGAACCGTGAAATATATCCCTAAGGAGTTCGTCGGGGATGTTTTCTATGAAGAGAAATTATTCGATGCTATTCATGCGTTGTGTAAGGATGATCCTGTGTCAGTGTGGTTACTTAGAAGTGATGAAGAATTCGATCAATTTGTAAAACCAAATGGTGAATTATATCGCATTGAAGAATTAGATAACAGAATGAGAAAAATCGCTAGTGATTTTTCACCGCAGAATTCCCATGAAAAACTACTCACGGATAGTTTTACTATTCCATCAGTGGTAGCTCACTTCGCAAGAGAAAAAAACTCATGGCGTCCAACACGAAATGATTTTCTCGAGGATGTTAAATTGAGTTGCGTCGAATTTGGTCATGGAGGACTGTGGAATACGAAATACTCACGTGATGGTATGATTTCAATTGATATATCCGCGTGTTATCCTGGAAGTTTTCTCGGATATGGGGAATGCGCTGAGTACTTCAAACGATTTGGACACCCCACGCATGAAATGACTCGTGTTGCGATTAATGGACCATTGCCTGATTTTGATTTAACCGGATTCGCTCGTGTGATATCATTTGAACTCGCTACAGGGTTACATCCGTGTAGTTATGTTTGGCTCGGTAGACACCTATCTGAAAAACACTGGATGCCAATAGTGCTATTGAGATATATGATTGATTGTGGTATGCTAATATCGTTGATTGTTTCCGAGGCTATTATATGCTATCGAGCTCAGAAAGAAGTTTGGCTACCACAACCCAATCTAGATAGAATAATCAACGAACTACGAAAACAGTTTCCAGATTTCAGTGAAGAAGAAATCATAAATTGGTCTAAGAAGTTATTTGAAATTAAAAAAGAACAAGCAAAAGATCTCGGAAGAAGAATAATCGGTAAATTTACCCAGGGTGGACGATACGATAACGCAAAATACTCTTCGCGGTTGATCATAGATGTCGCTGAATACGATTTTATTGTAGCGGATTTAATGAAACAGGGAAAACTTGTATCCCGTAAGGATGCTTTTCTATCCAATGGTGAGAAATTAGGTACGGTTGTTACCTACTGTGATGGATATAATTCCCAGTACACACATTTGAGAAGTTCAATGTTAGCCTATGCTTCTATTAATCTATTTTCGATGATAAATAGATTTCCTAATACCGCGGTTAGAGTGGCCACTGATTCGATGTATATACATAATCAGTACAAATCAGCTGTAGCTAAATTCACAGATCCCGAAGAAAATTGGGGGTGTTGGCGATTTAAAAAGGAGATGCTACATGAGTATTGTGAATCCGCAGACGTTGCCATGGATGATAAATATATTTGTTGTAACCGTATTGAAATTGGAAACACTAGTGTTTCTACAGAATTTTCTAATGCACCACCGGTATCTGATCCAATCTGTAGATACAAGACAGTTTATTTAAACGGCTGTGGTGGGTCAGGAAAGACAACTCGTGCAATTGAATTATTTCGTGGGAAAAATCCTACGGATTTCACAAACATGATTGTGCTAACACCGACTCACAGACTCGCCAGAGAAATGAGACAACGAGGGGTAAATGCCTGTACTTATCACAGTTTCTTTCGATGGAAGGGTGACAAATGGACTCCTGATCGAATGGGTGATAAATTCATTCCTGAATTCTTAATTTGGGATGAAATATGCACAGTGTCATTAGATGTATTACAAACATTTCTTGAGTGGTTGTTAACCAAAAACACAAAAGTCGTCATGTGCGGTGATCAAGGCCAACCACCACCATTTGTCGGTGCATCTCCACATGAATGGCTAAAGGGTTTTGTAGACTACTATGAAGAAATCACCACTGATTATAGATCACTTGATGAACGATTACGCGAGTTCAAAGCGCTAATTAGATTACAACCGGATAGAATCCAATGCGAAATAGCGCGTGAAGTGATTTCAGAAACCCCAATGAATGATTTCTGGGAAGCGTGGAGACCAAACGATTTGATCATTGCAAGTAGAAAAATAGTCAGGGATACACTTCAGATGAAGTTATTTGAATTGCATAAAGAAAAATTTGCAACGCTTCCAGTACCCCTTTGTTATAGGCCATCGGATACACGAAAACAAAACATTGAAGTTGATATTCCAGGACAGAATGAAAAGCAGAATTTAGTATTAAATGATATTGTGCTGGTTGATATCAATGTTGTTGAAGATGCATTGCGTGCTAATAAATCCCCGTGGACGCTAGGTTATGCAGCGACGATACACTCTTCACAGGGATTGACTATATCGGATACAACTCTTTGGATGGTAGATAATCGCATAGAATGGTCGAATTTAGTCTATCTCGCAGTGTCTAGAGTACGAAAAATAAATCAACTTCGAAGAATTGTTGTTGACGAAGTCAATGATGATGAAATCATTGGTGATGATAATGACACCACAATAGATGATATTATTGATAAAAAACTCTCCGGTTACAAACAACAGGACAAAAAAAAACAACGAGAATTTGATATTGATGCTGAATTAATAATCACTTTGAAGAAACAACAGAATAATCACTGCGCGAGTTGCAATTGTATAATGCGTTGGCAGTATTCGGATAAGGATCCTCGCCAATTCACCGTAGACAGAAAAAATAACAATCTCGGTCATGTCAGAAATAATGTGATGTTGACTTGTCTTGAGTGCAATAGACGCAACGGCGCTAGTTAAGACCATGCGGTGGCAATTGAGTATCCTCGGGAATCACTTGTAGTTGTTGTCGAGTAAATCCTCGCTGAGGAGCAGTTGAATCCAGTTTATAGATTGCTGGTCTACCAGTTGATCGTGTTATACTAGATATCTTATGCGTAGTGACGCTCCAAATAGGATCAGTAGCCCTTTTTCTACCCCCTTCAAGCTCTCCTGGTTCGTATAAATACCTCACAATGACACTACTACCAAGAATTGGTTGGGAAACGCTAGCGTTTCTAGGGAAATCTTTTTGTGTTTGTACGGGTATTGACTTCTTTTTAATCGCGTTGATAGGTTTCATGTTGATTGTTCTAGTAATCTCGTTATTCAGTGCAGTAATCACAGATGGTAATCTTTTAACCCATTCACGGGATCGCTTTTCTTGAATGAATTCTTTTGCGTATTGATATCCAAATAACCGCTCAGCAATCGTCCGATTAAATCGTTCTACAATGGCCTGATCGCGATGTAGCGCAGTATGCCCTCGTCGTATGGTGACATTATGATGTTTCATTGTAGATAACACTGCACCCTGAAATTCCTTGCCCGGGTCAACCTGCAATAGATTTGGCCAGTGCAGAGGACCTCGTCGATAAATCCTTTCAAATGCAGAAGCGACTTCAGTGGCTGATTTTGTTTTCAGCGGTTCTGCTTCTTTGTATCGACTCGCAACATCAACTACGGTTAACGCATATTTGTAACCACGATCATGTGGCAGAAATAATATATCAGCCTGATGAACTTCATTAGGAGCGGTCACATCAAAATGCGAGAATTGAATTTGTTTAGGCGGTGGTAGATAAATTTGCCATAGTGCCTGTTTGGATAACCAATTAGCCGCAGTGGTTTTTCTCACTTTTGCAGCGCTAGCGAGTTTATTGATTGCAGCGTTACCCCTCCAGTATCCCGTCGGAGAATAATAAATTGATTCCATATTATTAATTACCAGCACCTAACATCAATTTACTTTTCATAGCCGATTTTATCAAAAATGAAGACAATTTTTCTTTGAAGGATTTATCAGGAATAGCATTTAACGCATGAATTAATTTCACATCCGCGAGATGCCTGTGTTGCAGATTGCTGCTTTTATAAGCAACATCATGAAGGTGACAGGCCTTATCAATGGCGTTTATTGGTTCTTCACCGGGGTTGGGTTGATTTTGATTATTGAGTCTGATATCAAGTCTGGTTCCCGGTCCACAGTAGCTATATCCTGGGAGGTGCTTTTCTCCGGGGTACTTTGCCCATGGGGTTCCAGGGAGTTTTGCTAATTTGGCTGCGATATCACCTCCTCGTTTTTTTTTAAATCAGATTTCATAGACACAAATCTAAATTTCTTTGTACCACATTGCACGCATTTACCAGAAAGCGCTGATCGGTTATTTTTAGTTGTAATCGTCGTCACATCATCTGTGCCAGTACGCGTTTTACACTTCACACAATATAGATCCATAATTTATGTATAGAAATATGGATATAATTGATTTTTCAGCGACGAAAACAAGAGAACCAATTAAGCATCATGCAGCGCTACCAAACTCTATCCGGATGATTATAATCGGGCCATCTGGATCCGGTAAAACGCAATTGTTGCTCAATTTAATAATGAGATGGATGAAGTGGGATAAGTTGTATTTAATTGCCCCTAGCGTAGATGATCAACGATGCTATGAAGTGCTAAAAGATTTTAACGAGAATGCATCAGAAATTAAAGGTGAGAATACCATTGATTTTATAACTGATATCGATGAAGCACCGAGCATTGATGATATTGATGGAGATATTAACAATTTAGTCGTATACGACGATATAATGTTGGATAAACAAAAGAATCCTGCTAGAATATTTTCCCGTGGGCGTCACAAAAACACTGACGTGATATATGTCACTCAACGCTACACTCAGGTTCCAAAAGTCATCAGAGATAACTGCAATTTATTGTCTGTATTCAACGGAGTTGATACTCATACGCTACGAAATATTTGGCAGACATGGTGTTCTGATATGGACTTCAATCAATTTCGAGATTTCTTTAGTCATGCTCAATCGACTCCGCACGGATTCGCAACAATAAATCTACATGATCCTCGGACACGATATCGTATCGGACTGGATCAAATATTCGGTTAAAATCATTTTATTATTTTTTGTTAACCCAGAACTGAAAACTTTAGCAGCAGAGAGGGTGTATGACAACAAGTTGCGACCAAAATTAATTAAAAAATCGTTTTCATTTTTTTAGTTAAAATGATTTCATAGGGAGATTTCAATCAATTTTTTTGTCTGAAAACGTTGTAGGATTCGCCTTTTTTTGGTTAAAATAGGATTATAAGACGGCTCGGTTTAGGATTTCAATCAAATTTTGTCTAAAAACGTTGTAGGATTCACCCTCTCTGCTGCTAGTACAGGTCAACTGAATTTTCTAGAAAAATTTCCATTTAATGAATAATAAATCCTAAATGACAATTTTGGACTTAATAATTAAAAATAAATAAAATTAAATCCAATAGTCGTAACATATGTGACCACCTCTTTGCCTTTCCTTTCATAGTTTGCCTGAATGTTAAATACTATCTGACCACCTATATGCCTTTCCTTTCATAGTTTGCCTGACAGTTTACTATCTGACCACCATTATGCCTTTTCTTTCATAGAGTTAACCTGACAATTAATTACTATCTGACCACCTCTGTCTTTCCTTTCGTAGAGTTTGCCTGACGGTTAATTACTATCTGACTATCTCTATGCCTTTCCTTTCATAGCATTTGCATCTAAGTCATCTAAGTCATGCCCGCTTCGCAATCTCCCACGTAAGACGCAACTTAATAACACTCCATAAACCTTTTCCTTTTATTCCTGTTTTTCCTTTATGTTGCTTTTTTTGGCTATTCACCACTCGTATTGTTCTGGTATATACAATTAGGCCAATAGTAGAGTTAAGTTGACAAGCAATCGGGTTGGTTTCAAACCAGTTTTACACTGCTTTTTAAGTGCAAGTAGGAAAATATACACGCCATTCGGCTGAATTGAATGAGTTGGAAGGGGTTGGGGTAAAATAGAAATTGGAATTGTCAAGTATCTATCCAATCTTGCTAGATGAACCCAAACGCTTAGTAGCAATAGGTTCCGAGTTTATAGTTTAAAATATATCCATCCCATGTTTGTATTCGTATGTACTCCATTAATATGAAAGGAGATGTTAACCTTTTCATTCCATTTGTACGTTCATTTGTGCGTTTAAGTCTATGTGAAAGGGGAGGGGGGGGGCATTCGTGTTCCATGAATGCATTTAAAACACATTATCATAAACGATGGTGTGACGTCACACTATACCAACACATCGAGTTACATCTCGTGGGTTCAATACAACGGCGGCCCTAAGGATATCAATATCAATTAAGCGTTAATACATGTAAAGCCATTGCAAAGGAGTTTTCTAAAAGAAAGATGACGGAGACTATGCTAAGTGTTAGCAAAGTAGAGTAACTTGTTACTAAAAAAAAACGTTCGTTAAAACGTAGAAATGTTGAATGGGGCTTGGGATGAGTGAGGGATTTCACTGACATTCAATATGGAACTGGATTTTTTAAAATTCTTCAAACAATTAAAATTAATTAATTCAAATTAATTAAAAGATCCACTCTGAAGATAACTATTTTATGAATTATGCTAATGCAGTTTAAACAACAGGGCAAACTACAACAGTCTCAAGATTTAAAAAAAAAAAACTATGCCGCAATGTAAACAAGCCGATATGTAAGAACCCGTTGCTATTTTAACAACGAATTATTTCTTTTCGATGCATATATAAGTCGTAGTTAAAACGTTTGGTGTATTTTTGTTTGTATCGAAACTATTTTTGTTTCTATTGATTACTGGTATCCGTAAAAAAAAACTGGTGTGATCAAGATTCTCAGTTATATTTGCCTTGTGACCCCAAACTAGCACTTTTTCTATATTTTCATACAAGCTTAAAAACCGCATAAGTTGCATAAAATTAAAAGCAAAGCCATTTTTCACACTGTACCAACAAAAGCAGAATATATTCTCGTCATAATAATCAGTGACCGCCAACAACACATGTGTGTTGTACCCATAGTTAATCCCCAAAACTAAATTTTTACGTAATCGCCATTTCTTTTCTAATTGCAGGGAAACCAGCATCCCAAATCCTTGAAATGTTCGGAGTCTATTTCTTTGAATTCTGTCAGGTCTCTGGTTATGGAACTATCTTGAATGTCCTTGGTGGTACGACACGTGACTTTCTTCAGAATCTTGACGCTCTTCATGATCATTTGGCAACAATATATCCAGGCATGCGGGCTCCCTCCTTCCGGTGCACACAAAGAGAAGAGGACGGTGCATTGATACTCCATTACTATTCAGAGAGACCTGGTCTAGAAAATATAGTCATAGGCATCGTGAAAGCGGTTGCTCGTATAGTTCACAGATCTGAAGTAGAGGTTGAAGTTCTTCCATTCAAGAACAACGAAGCACATGACCACGTTCAGTTGGTTATTACGGAAACGAGCACAAAACCAACAGATAACCTTTCAAAGGAGACCGAAACATGTGAGCACATTCTTTCTCCTGAGCAAAAGATTAGTCCTGCAACTTTCTGCCGAGCTTTTCCTTTCCACATCTTGTTTGACAGGAATATGACTATTATACAAGCTGGCACGTCCATCATGCGAGTGATTCCGGAAACTGCAGACGAGAACACACGGGTTGATGAAATCTTTGAAATGATCCGTCCCCATATGGATTTTGAATTTTCGAATATTTTGTCTCATATCAATACAGTGTTTGTCCTACGCATGCACATGATGGTCCTAAAAAGCGATTCTAAATTCCACGAAGACTTTCATGAGACAACGAGCATGCGCCTTAAAGGTCAAATGATTTACGTCGAAGAAACTGACTGTATTTTGTTCATGTGCTCTCCAAACTTGACAAGTTTAGATGAGCTGCAGAGAAGGGGGCTGTATCTAAGTGACATCCCGCTTCACGATGCTACCCGAGAACTGGTTCTTTTATCAGAACAATTTGATGCGGAGTACAAGCTCACTCAAAGACTTGAGGTCCTGACAGACAAGCTGGGGCAAAAATTAAGGGAACTGGAAGATGAAAAAAAGAAAACAGACAGGTAACCCATTTTCGTCTGTCTAAATGGTGTTTGCTCTAAAAAAAAATACATTTAAATATTTATTCGAACATAGAATTAATCGTCAACAAGGTAACTATAGGACAAAGCCGACTTTATTATCTGCCCGTGGTGGGATTATCCATTTTTCAGGAATTCGTGGTCAAACTTTAAGATGAATTTAAAAATTCTTGAAAGCCACGAGATTACAGTATCGTTTGTTTTGCAGGTTAATGTATTCCGTTCTACCTACATCGGTAGCCAACGAGTTACGTCACGACCGCGCAGTCCCTGCCCGGAAGTACGAGGATGTCACCATCTTATTCAGTGGAATCGTTGGATTTAGCAAATTTTGTGCAAATAATTCGGACAGCAATGGCGCAATGAAGATCGTGGAACTACTAAATACAATCTGCACCAAATTTGATGACAACTTGGTAAAACATCCCAAAGTATTCAAGGTACGATTTCTGAGTTTTATTAAAACTAACTTTATTTATTCTTGACAAAGTCTATTCTCTCTCTCTCTCTCTCTCTCTCTCTCTCTCTCTCTCTCTCTCTCTCTCTCTCTCTCTCTCAGATTTTGAAATTTACACGATCAGCGAAAAAGAAGAAAAGATTGTGAAATAAGTTGGTTATAGTTTGAACTGAATTTTTTAAAATAATGAAAATGAGTAAATTTGAAAAACGAAGATAAATACACTCAATAACTATAGTTCTTTTACAACTACTATTATTACTACTACCAATAATAATAATAATAATAATAATAATAATAATAATAATAATAATAAAGACTAATCACACAGATAAATGCACACATTCATACCCTTGTAATCGTGTAGAGGACACGTCTGGTGGTATCAACACCTAAATATAATCCATTGTATAATTCTTTCGTAAAAAGCTCATATTCTAGAAAATTCCTTGATATCTTTTAGGATATTATTCCAAAGAATGGTCTCTGATTATTGACTACAATGTTTAAATGATACTATGTATCTTTCGTTTTGGAATTAGAATGCTTTTAGCTGTCATTGAGTTTTGTTGGTTTCTGTCATTGACAAGGATTTTTCAAGTAAACGTGGGTAGACTTAATACAAACCCTTTACTGTATTTTGGTTTTTCTAACGTATAGTCGTTCGTCAAAAAAACGGATTTTGAAAGTATTCATTGCCACTAGGATTTTCTACTTTGATTATCCAGTATATTTTCCAGTTTGACCATCTATTATTATTTTACAGGCCCATTTATTTTACAAGCCTGTCTATTCTCCAGGCCCATCTAATAAGTTTTGTATAGGCCCATCTAGTATTATTTTACAGGCCCATCTGATACAGTTGTACAGGCCCCTCTGGTTCTATTCTAAAGGCCCATCTAATATTTTTTGTATAGGCCCATCTAGTATTATTTTACAGGCCCGTCTATTTTACAACCCCATCTGATACAGTTGTACAGGCCCGTCTGTTTCTATTCTACAGGCCCATCTAATACTTTTTGTATAGACCCATCTAGTATTATTTTACAGGCCCGTCTATTTTACAAGCCCATCTGATACAGTTGTACAGGCTCGTCTGGTGCTATTCTACAGGCCCATCTAATGCTATTTTACAGACCCTGGCCAAGGCGAACGAAACAACCGCATTGTGCCCCTTGCTTTTATTAAATCAACTCCGCAATGCAATTTTGTTTTGGCTTGGGGCCTGCTTGTCGCTTTTGCTGCTTAGAACCCCTCAACTCCTAGGGCCGAACATGTACAGGCCCGTCTAATATTATTTTAGAGGCCCATCTAGTATTATTGTACAGGCCTATCTAATGATATTGTATAGACCCATTGAATATTGTTACCGTCCCGTCTAATACTATTTTAGAAGTTCATCCAGTATTATTTTATAGGCCCATCTAGTATTATTTTACAGGCAAATCCAATATTATTTTACATGACCTTCAAATATTTTTTGCAGACCCATCTAGTAATATTTTACTGGCCCATCTAGTAATATTTTACAGGCCTAGCTAGTAATATTTTACAGGCCCATCTAGTAATATTTTACAGGCCCATCTAATATATTTACAGACCCATCCAGTAACATTTTACAGGCCCATTTAGTAATATTTTACAGACCCATCTAATATATTTACAGGCCCATCTAGTAATATATTACAGGCCCATCTAGTATATTTACATGCCCATCTAGTATATTTACAGGCCCATATAGTATATTTACAGGTCCATCTAGTACTATTTTACAGGCCCATTTAGTATTATTGTACAGGCCCATCTAGTACTAGTTTACAGGCCCATTTAGTATTATTGTACAGGCCCATCTAGTACTAGTTAACAGGCCCATCTAGTACTATTTTATTGGCCCATCTAGTACTATTTTACAGGCCCATCTAGTACTAGTTTACAGGCCCATCTAGTACTAGTTAACAGGCCCATCTAGTACTAGTTTACAGGCCCATCTAGTACTATCTAACAGGCCCATCTAGTACTATTTTATTGGTCCATCTAGTACTATTTTACAGGCCCATCTAGTACTAGTTTACAGGCCCATTTAGTACTAGTTAACAGGCCCATCTAGTACTAGATTACAGGCCCATCTAGTACTAGTTAACAGGCCCATCTAGTACTATTTTATTGGCCCATCTAGTACTAGCTAACAGGCCCATCTAGTACTATTTTATTGGCCCATCTAGTACTATTTTACAGGCCCATCTAGTACTAGTTTACAGGCCCATCTAGTACTAGTTTACAGGCCCATCTAATACTATTTTACAGGCCCATCTAGTACTAGCTAGCAGGCCCATCTAGTACTATTTTATTGGCCCATCTATTACTAGTTAACAGGCCCGTCTAGTACTATTTTACAGGCCCATCTAGTACTAGTTTACAGGCCCATCTAGTACTAGTTTACAGGCCCATCTAGTACTATTTTACAGGCCCATTTAGTACTAGTTTACAGGCCCATCTAGTACTAGTTTACAGGCTCATCCCTTATCTAATACTAATTTACAGTTCTGTCTGATACTATTTTAGAGGCCCATCTAGTATTATTTTACAAGCCTAACTAGTATTTTGTACAGGTCCATATACTATTTTACAGACCTATTTGATACTATTTCTATAGACCCATTGAATTTTACTTTAATTTACAGCCCCGTCTAATACTATTTAGAAGCTCATCTAGTATTATTTTCAGGCCAATCTGGTAATATTTTACAGGCCCATCTAATATTATTTTACATGCTCATCTAGTATTATTTTACAGGCTCATTCAGTAAGTTTTTACAGGCCCATCTGGTATTATTTTACAGGCCCATCTATTAATATTGTAATACGCACAGGGGTATTCACTTGACCGAGCGGTGTCAAAACCCTGGCGCGAGTCACGCTGGAAGTCATAAGTTTTCCCCAAATTTCCAAAGACTTCCATACAACTTGAGTTGTAAAATGGAAAGAGAGACGTGTCTGCTATAACTAATAATCTTTGCTCTAATCAATTGGCGACCCAGAGGAGACAACTTGCCCAAACGTCCATTAACTGCCCCTTAGCATGGTTTTTCTCCATTATCATCCCATTTCCGTACCGCAAGCCCGTCATGCCATAGAAATTACACTAGTATTCCCTTACTAACTG
Source organism: Unio delphinus (assembly GCA_029339505.1). NCBI lineage: Eukaryota > Metazoa > Mollusca > Bivalvia > Unionida > Unionidae > Unio > Unio delphinus. Next base: position 124,876 of record JAQISU010000124.1, on the reverse strand, counting down.
GGAAATATTTAACTGCGCGACCCTAGGCCAGTCAATCCTCATAATTTCCGGCGTATCACGCTCATATACATACGCCCATTTTCCACTATGGCCACATAAACGGCACCTACCAAGTTCCAACTTATTGATTCCATTCTATAATTTACTGATTTCCAACCATAAATGCTGCCTGTTCAATCACAATACTTGTATACACCGCTGAGTTTTAATATGGACTCCAGGGACAGTCATTCGGCTTGTACCCAAATTCACTGCTAACGACCCCAGCATGGTTCAAATTCACTAACACTTACTCCAAATTTATTACAATATTTTACAGGCCCATCTGGTATTATTTTACAGGCCCATCTAGTATTATTTTACAGGCAAATCCAATATTATTTTACATGCCCTTGAAATATTTTTTGCAGACCCATCTAGTAATATTTTACTGGCCTATCTAGTAATATTTTACAGGCCCATCTAGTAATATTTTACAGGCCCATCTAATATATTTACAGACCCATCTAGTAATATTTTACAGGCCCATTTAGTAATATTTTACAGACCCATCTAATATATTTACAGGCCCATCTAGTAATATTTTACAGGCCCATCTAGTATATTTACAGGCCCATATAGTATATTTACAGGCCCATCTAGTACTATTGTACAGGCCCATCTAGTACTATTTTACAGGCCCATTTAGTATTATTGTACAGGCCCATCTAGTACTATTTTACAGGCCCATCTAGTACTATTTTACTGGCCCATCTAGTACTATTTTACAGGCCCATCTAGTACTAGTTTACAGGCCCATCTAGTACTAGTTAACAGGCCCATCTAGTACTAGTTTACAGGTTCATCCCTTATCTAATACTAATTTACAGTTCTGTCTGATACTATTTTAGAGGCCCATCTAGTATTATTTTACAAGCCTAACTAGTATTTTGTACAGGTCCATATACTATTTTACAGACCTATTTGATACTATTTTTTATAGACCCATTGAATTTTACTTTAATTTACAGCCCCGTCTAATACTATTTAGAAGCTCATCTAGTATTATTTTCAGGCCCATCTGGTAATATTTTACATGCCCATCTAGTATTATGTTACAGGTTCATCTAGTATTATTTTACAGGCTCATTCAGTAAGTTTTTACAGGCCCATCTGGTATTATTTTACAGGCCCATCTATTAATATTTTACAGAACCATCTGGTTTTATTTTACAGGCTCATCTAGCATTATTTTACAGCCTCATCTAGTAATATTTTACAGGCCCATCTGGTATTATTTTACAGGCCCATCTAGTAATATTTTACAGGTCCATCTAGTATTATTTTACAGGCCCATCTAGTATATTTACAGACACATCTAGTAACATTTTACAGCCTCATCTAGTAATATTGTCCAGGCCCATCTAGTAATATTTTACAGGCCCATCTAGTATTATTTTACAGGCCCATCTAGTATTATGTTACAGGCTCATCTAGTATTATTTTACAGGCTCATTCAGTAAGATTTTACAGGCCCATCTAGTATTTTTTTACAGGTCCATCTATTAATATTTTACAGGCCCATCTGGTATTATTTTACAGGCTCATCTAGTATTATTTTACAGCCTCATCTAGTAATATTTTACAGGCCCATCTGGTATTATTTTACAGGCCCATCTAGTAATATTTTACAGGCCCATCTAGTATTATTTTACAGGCCCATCTAGTATATTTACAGACCCATCTAGTAACATTTTACAGCCTCATCTAATAATATTGTACAGGCCCATCTAGTAATATTGTACAGGCCCATCTAGTAATATTTTACAGGCCCATCTAGTATTATTTTACAGGCCCATCTAGTATTATTTTACAGGCTCATCTAGTATTATTTTACAGCCTCATCTAGTAATATTTTACAGGCCATTCTAGTATTATTTTACAGGCAAATCCAATATTATTCTACAGGCCCATCTAATATTTATTTACGGTCCCGTCTAATACTATTTCAGAAACTCATCTAGTATTAATTTACATGCCCATCTAGTAATACTTTGCAGGTCCATCTAGTATTATTTTAAAGGACCATCCGATATTATTTTACAATCGAATCTGGTGCTATTTTATAGGTCTATCTATTATTATTTTACAGGCCCATCCAGTATTATTTAACAGGTCCATCCATTCTCATTTTACGTGCCTATCTAGTATGAATTTAAAGACCCATCTAATGTTATTTTACAGGCCGTTTAATACTATTTTACAGGCCCATATAGTATTAATTAACAAGCCCTTCTAGTATTATTTTTCACACATATAGTATTATTTTACAGTGCCATCTAAAATTATTGTACAGGACCATCTAGTATTATTGTACAAGTCCATCTAGCATTATTTTGAGGCCCTTCTAATAGTATTTTACAGGCCAATCTACTATTAGTTTACAGGCCCATCTAGTATTATTGTACAGGCCCATCTAGTATTATTGTACAAGTCCATCTAGCATGATTTTGAGGCCCTTCTAATAGTATTTTACAGGCCCATCTACTATTAGTTTACAGGCCCATCTAGTATTATTGTACAAGCCCATCTAGTATTTTATTTTATAAGCACATCCAATATGTTTTACAGGCCCATTAATTTACAGGCCCAACTAGTATTATTTTACAGGATCATCTAGTATTAACGTTCAGCCACATCTAGTATACATTTACATGCCCATCCAATATTATTGTACAAGCCAATCTAGTATTAATTTACAGGCCCATCCAGTATTATGTAACAGGCCCATATTATATTAATTTACACCCATCTAGTATTAACTGACAGGCCATTCTAGTATTAATTGACAGGCCTATCTAGTATTAATTTACAGGCCCATCCGTATTATTTTCCAGGCCTATCTAGTATTTTTTTTTACACCCATCTAGAATTATGTTAGACGCCCATCTAGTAGTCATTTACACGCCTGTCTAGTATTAATTTACACTATCCTACTAGTATTAATTTACACCCATCTACTATTAATGTACACGCCTTTCTAGTAATAATTTACACTCACATCCGGTATTATTTTGCAGGCCTTTCTAATACTATGTTAGCTACTCTTTTTGGGAACCGAACTATTCTTCTTAACATCAAACATATTTCTTCACAGTATTAGACCAGTCAAAATGAGTCTAAATATAACTGACACTGTACTGTTTTGGAATGTAATACTATATGTTTCGTAATATCCAAGATAGGAGTATGTTTTCTTTGTATCAGAACTTCATTTGGTAAGACCAGTAAAGTACTGTCAACTCGAATACCAAGAATTTTGTTCTTGGAAACTACTTTCCGTTTTTCCTTAGGACAGAAAAGTCTCAGGTCATCTGTTTTTTATTTTGCTCTTTTTGATATGTTGTTGTTACTGAAACGTTTAGTTTATCTGTGTTTGTAACCACGAAATTCTCTTTACATCATTTTAAAACTTTTTGTTAATGTCGCCTTAATATTATTTTCGAGTTTAGTTTTGTAGCTGTGTTTATTCGAGAAAGCAGTATCGTCAGCATTTAAACCAGTTCAAGATACTGCGTTTCTAATATGTAGGTGAGATCGCTAATGAAAGTTACAAGCAAAACTATTACAACATAATATATTATGTTTTAGGTTGAAACGGTCGGCGACAAGTACATGGCTGTAAGTGGCTTGCCGGAAGTTTGTGATGATCATGCGCGATGCATCGCAAGGCTAGCACTGGACATGATGGACATTTCAAAAGATCTACGCAATCCGAACGGACATTTAATAGAGGTAGCTCGACCGCCAATATGTCGTTCTGCAAATCAGATTCTGAAACATTCATAAATCGATTACCAAATCAAGTGACCCAAATGTCACTTTCTTACTATATGATATAAAAGGGGTGGGGCGGGTGTAATAAAAGAAAAGGAATAGTTTACTTACATGTTATTTCGTTCTTTTTTATACAATATTTATTTTCTGACCACAATATTCTTTACTGACCCAAATCTATTGGAAAGGTAGGAACTGGATTGGCTTTTTTAGGTCGCTGGTGCAGAACCAGGTACAGGGTTTAAATATGGACAATTCGGGACCATGTTGTATTTTATAGGGAAATTCACAGAAATTAACGCCCCTGTTCTGCCAATGACACAGCTATTCAGACGCTTGTTTAAACAGTCAAGCTTGAATTATTATTATTAAAACAAGCGAACATAAAATGAATTTACGTTTTTACGCATGGTCATAAATAATGACCTAAGGTCAATGCTACATCGTACTCTATTCATGTAGATGATAAAAATCTTTAATGAGTTTTATAAGAAAGCAACTGTGTCAGTAAATAGTGATCTGTCATCGCGATTCTTGGCGGACAAATACATTTCCGATATCGAAATGTATCCTGAACTTTTCATTCGTTTGGACTTGGATAGAACCTTATCTGGATTTTTTTGGATTCAATTCATGATACTTTAAATTCCTCTCATAATTTCTTTTATATCTTGATAAATACTTTATTTGTTAAGTTTGACAAAACCTGTTTGTTTTGATTCTTCTATTACGTGTGTATGACCATAGATTAGTAACTCTAGTTGACAGTATTAATAGAAAGTTGTTCACATTTTATTAGTTCAGATTACAAGGATTTTACAAAAGCATTTATCTAATGTTTTGAGAACAAATCATACTAAAACAGCACATAAGGACTTTTTTCATAAAGTAAACCATAATAATGCCGTAATTTGCCATAAATGTGAAATCATTCATAAGTTAGAAAAGATACGAGAAAAGTTGGAAATAAAAGTAGTAGTAGTCGTTTTATTTTACAATACCTTAAGACAATTTATTAAGCATTCGTAATCCTCTGTTTTTTTTTTATAAAGTTTTTGAAACATCATTAGTATCATACTTAAAACCCAGTCAATACAAAAATAATAATTAGTTATAAGAAGAAATTAAACGCGATTAAAAATAAACAACATAATTTCACAGAATTTAAAGAATGGATAGCTGTATTTATTCTTCACCCCTAGCATGTGATTGGTTGATATACAGCCATATACAAAACAACGATTCTTGATACGAAAATATTTTGACTATTATATACATTTTCTCAAAATACGCTTTGGCTCAAACGGTGAAAACATACAGTAAATATGAATTACACGGTGTTGTTAGATAGCAGAAAAGTTAAAGGTTTGAAAAGTAAAACTAATTTATGGTTATACTAGCACTAGTTACCGATCAAAAGACATATAATTTCCCCCAAAAAGCAACAATGAAATCAGATAAAAAGGAGGGATATTACTTGCCATTTGACACCTCTGGATCACTTAAATTTTAAAATACTGGAACAGTGGTAACTTCAAAATGAAAAACATTTTTTTTAAGGATTCTCTTCCTAACATTACAGAGATGCATATAACATAAGGCAAGTAATTTTAGGTGATCTATGCATTTGTTAACTGTTGTATTGGTAGGTAGAGGGCAGTGCGATGGCATTGGTAAGAATACTAGTTAAATGTAGTCGACAAACAAGATGGCATGCAAGTTAAAAATTAAAATAAAAAGCAAAACAGACGATATATTGAATGTTTGGAGAACCAACAGTTTGTTCCTTCGTCCGTCGAGTCAATGAGGACCACTCTAGTCAAACAAGGGTTGGACGGTCTGGGGTTTTATTTGTGCGTGCGCAGGTGAGTGCTGAGGTCTATCCTTGCACGTAATCTTCGGTTGCATAAGGGACAATGGATAAGTGGAACATCTCTAGCGAGTTGATAAGACACGCTTTTTTGGCTTGTCTCTTCAGTTCTTTAGCTGCTGTCCTGTTAGATTCGCATAAATTAGAAATTTTGTGCACGGAGGAACGCCAAGTGAATCGATCGCTTGTTGTTTGCTCCCAGAAATCAGGGTTTATGTTGAACGTTTTCAATGCAGCTTTCAGAATGTCTTTGAAGCGTTTCTTCTGACATCCGTTGGATCGCTGTCTTTACTGTAGTTTGCCCTAGAAGAGTCTTTTAGGCAGCCGGTGGCCCAGCATGCGTACACCATGTCCCGCCCAGCTTAGGTGGGACTGCATCAGGATGCTGTGGGTGCTGGATAAACCTGCTAGGGTTAGTATCTCAGTGTCTGGAACTTTATCCTGGCACATGATGTTGATAACTTTCCTGAGACTTGTATGATACTGGTTCAGCTTCCTGGCGTGGCGTTGGCACACCGTCTACGTTTCAAATGCGTTCAGTAGTGTGGGGAGCACAACTGTCCTGTATACTTTTAGTTTGGTCTGGGTGCTGATGCCTGAATCTATTCCAGACATTGGCATATAGTCTGCCGAACGTAGCGCTGGCTCTGGCAGTGCGGAAGTTTACCTCGCCGTCAATAGTGGTGCTCTGTTACAGTGTGCTGCCAAGATAGGCGAATCAATTCACAACGTTGATTTTTGGCCGTTGGCGGTGCTGTTTGGCTTGACATAGGGCCTTCCAGGGGCTGGCAGGACTTCAGTCTTCTTGGTACTGATAGTGAGACCAAAGTGTGTGCAGGAGCTGGAGAGCTTATCAACGCTACTTTGCATGTCGGCTTCTGAGTAAGCGTAGAGGTCGCAGTCATCAGCAAATACTACTTCCCTGATTGTGTATAACCTAGGTTTACATTTGAAGCCACCTTGGATTGAATAGTTTTCCATCCGTACGGTACCTGATGCCAACTCCAACATCTCGGTCTCTGAAAGCATTAGTCAACATGGCGAAGAACAATATACTTAACGGTGTCGGTACCAGAACACAACCTTGCTTGACGCCATGGGTTACTGGGAATGGTTGAGTTGTCCCTCCATTATCCTGGATTCCTGCCTGCATGCCGTCTTGGAAATGCTGCACCATGGATATAAACATTTTCGGACATCCGTACTTAGCCATTACCTTCCACAAGCCTTCTCTTCTGACAGTATCAAATGCATTTGTCAAGTCTACGTTGATGGAAAAAGTCACTTATAGCTGCCTCACATCAAACACCATGTCGATGGTCCCACGTTCTTTCAGTAATCCACACTGGCTTTCTGGCAGGAGTCCCTGGTCAAGGTGCGTAGTGGGGTGGTTCAGCAGGATTCAGACGAGTATCGTTCCTGCGATTAACAGCAAGAATATATCCCAGTAGTTGTTGCAGTTCTGAAGATTCACTTTGAGCTTACACAGGTGGAATACGGAACCAGCGTCTTTGAATTCCTTCCTGGTGGATCTTCTCTTGTTGCCACATCAAAAGAAAGAGTTGGGGGAGCCTTTCTATCTAGGCTGTGCCCCCTTCCTTTTAGACTTCAGCTGGGAAGGAGTCTGAACCAAGAGATTTGCTACTGGAGAGCAGACGTATCGTTTTCTGTTGAAACCAGTTATAGATGAACTGCAGTGCATGAAGAAAGTCCAACACAAAACATAGCAGCGACTGAATCTTGCCTACTCCTGTTAAATTAAAGGATACATACACCAGCCGGTTTGTATAGGGAAGTTGTATTGAAACAAATATGCAAAATGTTAGTGAAGCATACTTTGAAAGATATCAAAATATTACCATCATTAGATGCATATCATATGATACATTCATAGCCAGACCTAGTGATAGTATTACTTTGGAAAGGGATATGATTATATTTTCAAATCTATGGAAGACTGTAATAGTTACGAAGCTCTAATTTAGCAGTTGAAGAGAGCTTTGCATAATAAATTCCAACAAACTTATCAAAATATAAACTGCATTTAATTTAGTGGCAAATTTAGTAACTTAAGCAAAGAGATAACAGCCAATATGAAAATCAAAAGGTTTTAAGACAGCAAAATGCAACTAAATGTGAAGGAAAGAAAACTATATTTTGGCATTGTCGTAATTATCTTTTTGGCATTGACATATTATCTTTTGGCCGAGTCATACCTAAGACTTAAAATGATACTTGCAGCTGCCTCGCTTGGCGTTGAGCATTAAGAAGTTAGTGTTAGAACTGGTCAGCCTGGTTTAAGAATAATGTGACTGGGTGGGGCATGATGATATATGTATGTGGCATAATTCCACAGTTCTAGACATCGTTATAAACTGCCACACTATAAACAGTGCAAGACATCGTAGTGATATGACATAACTGTTTTTAAGCTATGTTAATACTCCAAATCACACACACACACACACACACACACACACACACACGTTCATTGTTGTAGTTATTCATATATCGACATATCATTTTTACTATCGATGTCGCGACTAACGCTTGCTTCCAATATTTTGCTTCAGATCACGATAGGCATTCATTCAGGAGAGGTGGTGACGGGGGTGATAGGAAAAAGGATGCCCCGATACTGTCTGTTCGGCAATACCGTGAATCTCACCAGTCGGGCCGAAACTACCGGGGTCAAAGGCAGAATTAATGTGTCGCAGTTTGCTTACAAGTAAGCAATCCTTCATGTAATTATTTGTAGCATTCGTTTTGCCTAGGTTTAGAATATATATTTTGTTTATTTATCATTGTTATATTATCTTTTGGCATGTCATATATTTATCTTTTGGCAATGTCATGTTACCCTTTGGCATTGTCATATTATATTTTGGTACAGAAATGGTTTTGTGACAAATCGATAAGACATTGGATAACTTGCTCTTACAGGTATTTCAATCGATTTGTGACTAAGTCAGTTGAACACAAAACTGAAATTGTTTCTCAATGTTCTTGTGTCAAATGCATGTTAGTGTTCTCTCTGGTGTCAAACTATGCATGTCAGTGTTCTCTCTGGTGTCAAACTATGCATGTCAGTGTTCTCTCTGGTGTCAAACTATGCATGTCAATGTTCTCTCTGGTGTCAAACTATGCATGTCAGTGTTCTCTCTGGTGTCAAACTATGCATGTCAGTGTTCTCTCTGGTGTCAAACTATGCATGTCAATGTTCTCTCTGGTGTCAAACTATGCATGTCAGTGTTCTCTCTGGAGTCAAACTGTCATACGCTTTATCGGGCATAAGATAGTCCTGAAACAAACCAAGCATAATTATATACAATGTATCTGCATGATCTGTGTCACAGCGCGACAGTAACGTGACTTAGTGTTATATTTTCCTTTTGCACGTCCTTTTGTCTGACGAACCCTGGCTAGCTTAGGAGTTTAGGTCATTCAAGGCACTGTGGTGGAACATGCATGGTCCATGGGTACCTTTCTCTTTTTTATACTTCGTACCTCTGTAATTATGGTGGCAGATTTACTGGATCCTTGGCTCCCATGAACAAGCTGATGACGCTGGTATGGTGCTTCATTAAATGGATTAAGCACTTGATACGCTGGATTTACAAGCGTAATCAACTTAATTATAGCAGAAAAACTAATAATTTTTCTTTAATTTTATATTTTGTATCAGAACAAACCAGTCAGTCTAAGAATACTTCTCTTTTCCGAATCCGTGCTCTTGAGAAATTAAGGAACACTTATTAACCATTCAATTTCACAAAATAAGTCATCATCACTCCCAGAATTTTAGTAATATCTCAATAGCTTCTAAATCTGTCTCTCCCCCAAAATGTATTGTATGATTAAATTCCGTGGATAGAAATTCCCATTGATTTAAATTGAACAGGCATCTTATAATCTCTTATAAATGGAATTTTAAACAAGATTGAACTAAAAATTAAGTCAGAATTTAGCAGATCTCTACAAAATTTGTAATTCACTGAAGGTAAAATGATCAAAGAACCGTCGTATTACGCAATCAGTAGAAAGTATTTATTCTAAAAGTGTTTGGCCGATATCGCCGCCTGTTTCGAAGAATAGACGCGCTTGATAATCGGTCTATTATAATGCACGTGTTACAGCACTTGCCGCCCTCTACTCACCGAATAGAAAATACAAGTCCAATAGTTGTTGTTATGAATAATTGGGGTTATTGTGCACGAGGTTGGTAAATAGAGATAAATATATTTCTTCTCGTTTTTTAAAAAACCTTATCATACGATACCAAGGTCAATTCGTATTTTCCTTGAAGCAAAATAATCATCAGGCACTATTCTAACTGCAATCCCATGAACAACACCATTTAGAAGCTCCAGTGGAATGACCAGGCTATGTTGTTTATACAGACAAGTAGCAAACCAACCAAAGTTACGTATCACTTGTTATTCAATAGAACAACTCAGCACGAACCGTAATCAGAATGAACAAACCTCGAACAAATAATCCTGGTTCAAGGTTGCGTAATTGGCTTGATATGTGTAAAATGAGAATAACAATAATTGCATCGATGAGTTTATTTCACTCATCAATGAACTTTGAGTACATAAAATAATAAAATGCCCACTTCTGCCTAATTAAAACATAATTATATAAAATCATAAAATATGACTCCTGCTACACACGTACTAATTACTGTTCTTGATGCAGATTGATAATTGTGAAAAACGAAGATTTCTGTTTTAATTGTGATTATTTAACACCGTTCTCTTAAACCTTCATGAATGAGAGCTGAGCGTGTCTTTTGAATAAAACTTGGATTTAGTATCCGTAACAGTTTGATGTCTGTCCGTAACAGTTTGATGTCGACATGATAGCATTATTACGCCTTCAGAACTGGTGTTGATTGCTACTCGACAATATGGCAACATCAGACATTGATTCTTTAGACTATTTTAACATTGGCAATAAATAATTTTGTGGCGAAGTGGTTCCAACACATGATTATAAAATCCTATACCAGACATTGGAGACAAGGAGATGGCTTGGAAGAAAACAGACAGTTGAAAGTCGGATTATTTGTTTTTTTTAAATATAGTCAATTGCATATTGTTTTATGCGTGAGACTGTTATACAACATTTTAGAAGATCCAACCGGTGATATACAAATACCAGATTGGAATTTCGCTTTGCTTATTTATAATGTTCGATTTTCAAGACAAAGAATTATCAAAACATAACTCTTATCTCCAAATTAGGCTATTTGAATTGTTCCTTTTTATTTTATTGTTCCTTTATTTTTAAGACCAGATAACATCATCCTTCCATGCCTTTGTATCATTTTGTGCAATTCCAGTTATATGCATGACTTAAAAATCACGATTTAGCCCTGATATTACAAGATTATAAATCCTTTGATTTGACAGCACTGCTTCATACACACACCTAATATCCGTCCTCGTTCTCTGAAGGGAACTAACGTTTCATAATTTTGAGTTATAAATAAGGCCGGTGGTATAGTTAGAATTAATTAGTTTAAAAGTCGCTGGATAATGACTTGGAAATAATTTGCTACAAATATTTGAATATTGTATTTTGTCAATATCCAATAGATCATGTTTTAACTCAGATAACCGATTTACTACCAGGAAGGGATATGAGTAAATTACCGGTGAAATAATTTCACAATAATTGCGGGGCTCTCGTTTCTCGCGTTTTGTACAAATCCCCATCCCACCCCTGTATCTAACCTTTGATATTTCTATTGACAGTATCTAACTTTGGATATTTCTATAAAAACCAATAGGATTTCGCCAACCTCGAACCCACTGATCACTGTGTAGTCCTCAGAGGTTTAAATTAAGGAAGGTCTCAAGGATATACAATAAATAGCACACACCACTGGCATATTATTTCTAACATGACTGTCATCTTAGGGTCCCTAAAAATGCCATATTATTCACAATTCAAACTAAAGAGAGTTCCTTTACTATGGGGATGTGCGAGTCTATTATTTAGACAGCAAGAGTGATGTAGTTCCTCGTCTCCGGTGAATAATTCACTATACTTTCATAACTTGGAGAGTTTTATCTCTAAGCTGAATCAATGTACATCACAGTTGCACCTGTATACTTCTTTATTTATTTCCACATATTTAATAAATATAAACTAGACGTAGCAAATACTCTGCAGTGTATTTATCAGAAAATGGATGTTTTACAGGACTCGGAAAACTACAACAATCAGCCTCGTTGTTTACCCTGTAAACTGCGTTGTTATGACCCCATTGGGAACTCTTGGGTTAGAAATAATAAATTAATGAATGAAATGACCGTTTTGTGTTTTTGTTTTAATACTCTGCTTTGTGTTATTAGCTCCTTTGATTATGAACCAGAACAAACTTTTGGGATGGTCTCCGTCAATCTGTCCGTCTGTTAGCACAGGTTGATTATCGCTACTTCTCCCAAGCTACTTGGATAATTGTCTTGAAACATTGCTCGCACGTTCATCCAATGGTCCAGTTTGCACATCCAGTATGGTCGCTACAGGCGAAATTCTGAAATTATTGTAATTGCTACTCCTCCTGAATGGATGGTATATCAACACGATGCTTCCACTAAAAGACTTATTATGGTGTCTAGTTGGTTCGGAATGAAATTGGTACCGATTAGATGTCTAATATGGTCACCATGACAGTCATCTTGAAAATTGTTAGCACTACATCCTTCTACATTGATAGTCATATCAACAAGGAGTTTTCTCTGAACGACTTCCCATAATGTCTAGATGATCCTAAATAAAATGGTACCGATCTGTCATCCAATATGGCCGCATGGCAGCCATCTTGAAATTGTTATCAGCACTCTGCTGGAACAGGATGACATTTTGATTTTTTGACCTGGGGATTACACCAGAAGCGGTTTTATTATGCCCATTTCCTGATCTGACGTCCAGTATGGCCGCCACAGTAGTTATCTTGAAAGTCTAGTTATTGGTATTCTCTCTTTAATGGAAAGTCATATCTTGAAAATATTTCTATCTCTACTCCTCTCGAAATGGTTTGCTATATAACCACATGTTTGTTTTTAAATCATAGTCTAATTATGTGACATAATTGACCCTAAACGAAAATAATAACACGCGTACAGCAAAAATGGCTGCCAAGACGACTATCTTCAAAATCTTGTTGTCACTACTCCCACTGAATGGATGAACATTACGATAGTTTTTTTTCCCCCAGCAAATAGGCTTAATGATATGCTTCAGCGGCTAATTTAAAAATCATGTTATCACTGAAGAATATCTGAGATGGTTTAAACACTCGCCAGTAGAAATAACCTTATTTTATATTCCTGGGAAATTAACTTTGCTCGGTATAAGTCAATCTTTTCTTAGGACTCTTGTTTAAAATCGCTTGGGGAGTACGAACTAACCGGGGGAGGGGTAGGGTTGTGGAATACTGTTAGAATCCAACGGAACCGTCGGCAGCAGAAGCAGACCGAAAATAAATATTGCAAAAAAATGTCGGACTGGGAAAAGAAAGGTTGTGTTATGCATGGTCTAATCTAAAGTAATAAACAACTCATACCGTTCTAGAGAGTCTTAGACAAATTATCTTAGATCGGTATGCATCCATGAGTAATGGCAGCCGTTATAATGCCATTGCCAGTGAGATACCAATAAATGTTCCTGTCAGCATTCCGGTCTACGATATTTTGTCTTGTACATGCTCCAGACGTATCTGATGTAAATGGCATATTACGGTTGATTTCACAATGCTGTGACGGTCACTGTTATTTCTGACTGCCCTCTACAACATATTCACAGACAGACTATATATATATATATATATATATATATATATATATATATATATATATATATATATATATATAACAATTACAAGACATAAGGTGTATGAAAATTTAGACTAGAAATGACAAAATTTTGCAAAAAAATCAACACAGGAATGCTTTATTCATCATGAAGACAGCAAGAAATGTGGGTGCTAAAAATTAAATAAATAAACTGTAACTAAAAATGATTTAAAACAAAAGAAAAGAGGTCAAACATGATAAACGTAATGATAGTACAAATGTTCTTTGTGTCTTTTTATTTGAGTCCTTAGCCAGGTGTATTCTTCAAAATACTGCATTATTCTTAACTCGCTGTGCACTTTGTTATATACTCTGGAGGCGCGGTATTTATAAGAAAGCTTACGGTACCCTTGAAACTGTTGTCAGATTTAGGCGTATGAAATTATAGTTGCATTCTTTTGAAAATGTGGCCAGATAATTTCAAGTATTTAGATCTCTTTTATATAGTGTATTATTGTCTTCGACTGCCATGTTATCCTAATCTGCAAATATGTAAGGTTAGAAGATTAGTAGACCGTTCCGGTGGCGTAATTGGTTAGACCGTCCGCCTCGGATGCAGGAGGGTATGGGTTCGAACCCAGGTCTAGTCATACCAAAGACTTATAAAGAATGTGCTAACAGCTGCCTCGCTTGGCGCTCAGCATTAAGAGGTTAGTGTTAGGACTGGTCGGCTTTGTGTCAGAATAATGTAACTGGGTGGGACATAATGCTACATGGCTGCGGCATTATGCCCCAGTGCTAGACATCACTATAAACTGCCACACTGCCGACATCGTAGCGATATGACTGAAAAATTGTGAAACCTACGTTACAATCAGAGAGAGAGAGAGAGAGAGAGAGAGAGAGAGAGAGAGAGAGAGAGAGATTTCCTTAACAGAAAATGAATCATAGATATTAATATCATCAAAGTCCTATTACAGAGCTTTACACTGTAATTATGTCTTCATTTTTTTTTTTTTAATAGAATTTTGTTTTATACAGAAATGAGAAATAATGATCAATAATTTAATTTGTGCTTACTCGTAGAGCATTAACTTAGTATTAACCGAGACATAATTATTGTGACATGGCAATACGTTATATTGTCTACATCTCTCTACAGATCTTATATATGTGGTTGTTAAAATGTAGTTTATAATCAATATCTAATCTATGCAGTATCACACAGTCCTCACAAAGTATTTCGTTCTCTTCATTGATAACAATTGTCACCATAATGGACAAAAAGCAATGGCTTGGAACTTCAGAAGATTGGCTTGTATACGACTGCCTGCAGACCAGTCAAGGATATTGGTTTGTATGCCACTGGCTGAAGACCAGTCAAGGAGATTGTTTTGCATAACACTGACTTCAATGTTATTCACTTAGTATTTTGATTTTCTTCTAGGAAAAAAAAGAAGTAGAAAATAATAATTAATTTTTTCTAAACAAACAGGAGTTAAAACGTGAGAACCAATAATGTTCACACATTTAAAATACAATTTTCAGATGTAAGTAACGCGAATGACTTTTGAATAAGAGCTTTGTTGTTCACCAGACATCATATATGTGATCTTCCGTTAATTTTGGTATTGGTTATCTTTCATATTTTTTATTTAAGAAAAAAATGTAGCTGCACTGGTCACAGACCAGAAGAGCGTAGGAGATGAACTGTTGTCCGTAATTCTTCGTCTGTAGTCTTCCGTTAGCAAATGTTTGCTATCTTTACTCATGATCTTCTTGAAGAATGCCATGAAACGTTTCATAAACATTCATGGCATGATCTTGTTGGGTCTAAAAGAAGATCGGTGCTGTACTGCTCAGGCATACAAAATGGCCTTCATAGCTGCTGTCAGTTTGAAGATCATTGTTATCGGTATTTTCCCTGCTAGAATGTTCATATCAACATCGGGTTTTCATTAAAATACTTTTGATAGTGTCTACTGCGTCTTTATGGGTGGTCATATCAATATGAGGTTTCCACCAAAAGACGTAAAAGATATCTGCTTTATGCTAGACTAAAACGATGCCAACGTGACATCTTGTGTATGTACCACAACAGCTATTTTGAAAATATTGTTGTCGTTGATGAATATTAGAGGTGATGTGAACATTCATTAGTCTAAAGGCAGTAATGATTTTATATATTAAGCTTCTGGGAAATTATTTCGTTTAGTAGTTCATCAGTCCATTCCCTTTTTTGACAGATGCTTTGTCAATCTTAAGAGTTTCTCTATGTTAAATTTAATTATTGTTACATTTTCTTGCGCGGTAACTTTTCAGATTTACAATGAACTTTAGTGCACTTAGGTGAAACGTGTAACGTGTCATTTTTTCGTTTTACCTAAGTTCTCGTGTAAATTATTACGCCAGTATTTTTAGAGTACTATTATGAAACATTGTATGGGAACAAAGTGATCACATGACCACTTTGTCATTTATGTTAATGTACGCATACCGTAATATATATATATATATATATATATATATATATATATATATATATATATATATATATATATATATATATATATATATATATATATATATACCAGACATGGAGAAAAGGCTAACTGCAAGGAAGGGGACTATGGATAGGAGCGCAGTAACAGCAGGGAGACAAGGGCGTCGTCGAGAGATGGAATCTCCCCCAGATGTAACTTTAACTTTAGCGAACTGGATATGTCGACACCCTCGGATTCGCCGAAGATCAAGAAGACGCCTGATACCACATCGACAAGGAATGAAGTGCTGGTAGCAATCAGAGACAGATATCGGTCTGAAAGTAAGGGAGTAGTCACAGAAGAAATCAGTTTGGCGACTGCTCTTCTGCGGAGAACCTTTTAGAGGCAGGTCACAACTCTGATGTACGATAGGACTACACCCTTGATAGATTTTTTCCTCGTTGCTTCGAGATGCGTTCAGCCCTAGAAGTCCTTGACAGAAGCAGAAAACACACTGTAGTTAGTTTTTGCACTCAGTGCCGGATTATCCTAGTAGCAAGCATAGTATATAATCCCGGCTCCGCACTTTCAAGGGTCCCGCATGTAAATAATAATATTACTGAAATATCTGACATATCTTTCGTATTATCTGGCTGTACAGCAAATATACACAAATACAATTACTCCGTCATGCAAGTTAAAAAAAATATGTTTTACTATGTATGTGTTTTTTTGTTTTTTTTTAATGTATGGTCTCTTTATAACATGCTACAGGCCCCACTAGCTTAATCTGGCACTGCTTGCTCTGGGATGTCAAGCATAGCAATTGCTAACACTACCTGAGAGAAGTTTTACGCTGAACTGCTTGCAACTTTATTTTACACAGAAATGCATCATACAGTGGTAACCATGCTCGCAAGGGAACAGTTTATTCGTGCTCTGGACGATTCTAACGTGCTTTTAAAAAAGGTACCACAGAGAGATCTGCAACGATTAACGATGCGGTACAGATAACTGTCAGTCTCTCAGATGCTAGACCTACGTTGATCGATGGGAAGTGACTCTTTGAAAAAAGCCTACATGGTGTTCATGGACAACATAAACAGATAGTTCTAGACATCTCAGCATAGAGAATACTTTGGCTGAATTTTCTTACAATTAACTCGTGTCGACTCGATATTAAAATGGATTACCTTTCTGTCCTCAAGGAGACGTTACCTTGTATGTTTAAAGGATAAATAGGATGCCCAGAGATGCACACATTGATTGCTCCAGGAACATTTGACAAGCTATTGTCTTCCGTTGTGCCTGAAATTGGAACAGTAGAGAAGCATCAGAAATTTGGAGACCGCGAATACATATTAATCTCAAGGAAGCTGATCACAGCCGGAGAAGGGAATTTGACAGTGCATATATGAATGCACCTACGGATATAATTAGACGCTATATGGTGGGACAAGCATTGCTGTCTTAGTCGGAGAAGTCATCGACTTGGAGGGTAATGCGACCGTTCGTTGTCTCCAAAACAGTTAGCCTCAACTTTGAGTACCGTCTTATTTAGCACTGACTCAGGCTTGAAACAAATATCACTCTCCAAAGAACTGGCAAGAAAGGTTGCTATGTTTCTCTGCAACTATCAGTCTCTATTTGCTGTATCAGATGATGATCCCTAGAAGGACTACGAATAAGCGACATAAAATTGAAACGAAGCTCGAGACCAATACAACTACCCCCAAGAAGGGTTGAGGCTGACGCCAGGTAAGAATGACATATGTTGGAGAAGGAGATAATTTCACCATCTTCCGACCCATGGTCATCGTCAGTTGTTTTGGTAAAGGAACAGGATGACACAACAATATTTTGTGTCGACTACCGTGCCATGAACGCAGTGACTGAAAAAGACGCCTAACCTCCGCCGTTGATCGATGCGTCGCTTGATTCGTTTTCAGGAGTAAACTCGACCTCAGACCTCATGAGTGGTTATTGGCAGGTAGAAACAGAGCTAGATGATCGGTTGAAGATGGCATTTGCTACAAGGCAAGATGTATACGAGTTCAATTTTATGCCATTCGAGCTCTGTAATGCACAAGGACCTTACTGTTTTAGACAGTTATGGAGGGGAGAGGGGGCTATAATTCCAGATGTTTATGGTACCTCGACGACATAATAATCTTTGGACGCACTTCAAAGAGGTGATGGATCGTCTTTGACCGGTATTTGACATATTGCTATAAGCTGGTCTGAAGATCAAGACTAAGAAATGGCGTTTGTTTACAAAAGAGATCAAATACTTTGGACATATTGTGTCGTAGAAAGGGATACGTGTAGATCCAGAGAAAGTATCCGCCGTCGTTGAGAATTCCTTACATCGCATACAGAACTTCGGACCTTCGATGGACGAAGCTCGTATTATTGCCGATTCATGCAGGAGTTTGACGATATTTCAGCTAGCCTACACTGACTGACAGAAAATGGGAGACCCTTCTGTCTTGACTGAGAATTGTTAGTTTTCTTTCGACGAGTTTAATAGGCGATTGGCTACGGTCCAGGTGTTAACGTTCCCAGACCATGCAAAGCCCTTCATTCTTGACACAGACGCGAGCGAAAGTGTACATGGGCCCGTCCTGTCCCAAATAAACAACGGACGTGAGAGGGTCTTTGCCTAGCCTATGCTAGCGAACGCCGAAAGAAGATACTGCGTTACAAGAAAAGACCTATTGGCGGTCGTATTCTTTGTGAAATATGTTAAGCATCGCACGTATGGAAGGCGTTTGTTGATCAGGACAGACCACAACTCCCTGAGATGGTTACTGCATTTCAAGAACACTGAAATGATAATTCGCAAGCTGGATCGAAGTCCTCTCACAGTATCAATACTATCAGTTGAGATTCAGCATCGCCCGGGAATACTGTATCGTAACGCTGACGCCCTTTCTATAGCCCCATGTAGGCAATGCTTTTTTTCAAGTAGAGACACCTTGCGGAAAAAGAAAACCAAAGTAAGGGGCAATGATCTGGCAACAATGAACGGAGTGTTGCGCCTGATATGTCAGTATCTGCGATGCAGACATCCCGTGGTAGCAGCAAAGATATCTATTCTAGGCTTAGAAATCCGAACAGGAAGCCACAATTGGTGTAATCTTAATTGAAACCATGCGACGGTTATTGTGGGAAAAGTTTAATTTTTCTATTTGGCTAGTTTCTGTGATGCATATGCATGCCTCTGCTTTTTATTGTGCAGTAATTTACAGAAAATCATGCATTTTTTCACCAAAAATTTCCTCGTTTAAAAAGCCTGCAATTTATCAAGACCACTTTGGGTACTTAAATCACGTGGTTTATAATTATCAGGACTGACAGAAAAAGTTGCAACCGAAGCAAATAGTTTGATACATCTGGAACTTCTGTCAAACCGTGCATCCTAAATAGCTGAGGTTGTCATAGTGACAGCTATCAGCATACAGATCACAATTATTTTTAGTCTCTACATTTGTTTCTCAGTAATTAACTTTTCACTTTGTCCAAATCATAATGAATCATTTGTTAATCTAAAGTACCTTCAAAGAATTAGCTCAGAGTGAAGTTATTTTCACAAGTTATCTGGCATTTGTTTTGGAGTGCAATATATCAGTGACCACAGTTTTCAGTTCAGATCAGTATTATTGCTTCGGTATTGACTGTACACTGTCACTAAAATATAACATCAAAGTCTGAAGAATAAATATTTACCTTAAGTCAATACCAGGAATTCTACCTCTTTTATCACCACCAGATGGTCCTACACAATGCTCTAAAAAAAATAGGCTGGGACTGCATTTGTGGATAGCTGGAAGTAATAAATCTGACCCGAATCTTATCAGGACAACTTTTTTATTGCTAATTTTTGTCAAACTCTCATTCCACATCTATTTCAACATTACTCATTAAGTCTTTTTGAATTTCATGGCAAACAAGGCATGTGACAGCTGTCAGAAAAATGTGTGGTGGTGGTGGTATTGCACAGGGTGTAAGTTTTGGGCCAAGTGCTAAACTACTACATCTTCCCTAATCATGTGATCAATGCAGTCAAAACTTAATTGTACTATTAATCATGTGATCAAAACTTAATTGTATTATTAATCATGTGATCAAAACTTAATTGTACTATTAATCATGTGATCAAAACTTAATTGTATTATTAATCATGTGATCAAAACTTAATTGTACTATTAACCATGTG
The DNA here is from genome assembly GCA_029339505.1 of Unio delphinus. Taxonomy (NCBI): domain Eukaryota; kingdom Metazoa; phylum Mollusca; class Bivalvia; order Unionida; family Unionidae; genus Unio; species Unio delphinus. The sequence goes on along the minus strand of JAQISU010000124.1, from coordinate 104,680 downwards.
ATCAAAACTGAAATGTAATACAAGATAATTTCTATCTTAACATTTGTTAAAAAAGTATTTATAGCCTATGATAAAAAAACAATCTATTAAAACTTTTGAAAAATAAATTGTAAAATTAAATTTTCATAAATTTTAGGCAGAAAAGTTTAATAATTAATGGTATTTAAGACAGCTTATTAATTAGAATGATTCATTGAAATGTGATATATTGCTGATGCTACAATACCACACTCGGTTAAAGTACTAAATTAAATCATATTGTCATACCTGAGAAAATTCTTGATGGAAAAGACAGTTTGGCTATTTTACTCAATTTCGCTTTCTTTTCACAATGCACATTTATGTTAAACAGGAAAATAATTGTTTTTTCTTTCTTTGCAGATATCTGACCAGTAAGAAATGCTCAGATCCTGAATTCCATTTCACATACCGTGGTCCAGTGAAGATGAAAGGAAAGAATGAGCCAATGGAATGTTGGTTCCTTTCTAGAAAACTAACGGTGTTAGAATAGAGTTCTACTCTTGCGTGTTTTTTATAATAACTAAATGAAAAAGATATAAAAGCCGAAAGAGATCACACTATTATGTTCTCATTTCTGCTCGATGACATTAGCATTGTTCATTGTTGTTAATAGATGCATAGCTAATTCAGAAGATGAATAACTCTGCCTTATTTGTACTGTACTGTACTGTACTGTGCTGGGCTGTGCTGTGCTGTGCTGTACTGTATGCAGCATAACCATAATTGTTGGGTTTAAAAATGCTTTCAATTCAAACAAAAGTCATGGACTTGTTTGTGATAGAAATCTCTCAGTATGGCTATTTCATTGTTTTAAACTGAGTAATTTCATTAGGATGATGGCTGAATTTGTTTGCTTGTTACAAATTACATTCACAGTGATATACATGAATATGCAAAACTGAGAATTGCATAGCTTGTGAAGCAATGGTGAAATATAGGTATTAGATTACCGGTGTCATCAACATTAACTTTTTTTGGTTTAACCTTTTTTCTTCAAGGTCATGTACTCGGAAAAGTATATATTGTATCAAGGCTTGCAACTGAGATGGTGCTTCTCTGAACACTTCTTCTTAATGTGAAATTGGCATTATTATTTCTATGAACCCTTCTTCACAATGTGAAATCGGCAATAGTATTCCTATGAACCCTTCTTCACAATGTGAAATTGGCATTATTATTTATATGAACCCTTCTTCACAATGTGCAACTGGCATTATTATTTCAAATATGAATGGCAAGATATAGTTATTAATAGTTCAATGGTGATGGCAGCATCTTCATCAACATTAGAATTACATGTTTAAGTTGTTGAAAGTCATACATCTGCATTAGTTTCTGTATTCAAATGAAAGTTTGATATATTTCCATATACCCTAAAGATTCCACACTAGAAAGCTAGAATTTCTTTTTCAGCCTGAAATTATGGCCATGGCAGTGTTAACATTAATATTCATTAATGTTTTTACAGAGAAGATGTTATTCTTCTTCTATAGATGCTATATTAAACTTTTGTGTAATATCACTATACAGTGTACATGCATACCCAAATTTTGTACCCTGATATTGCTATATACCCAAAATATGTACCCTGATATCGCTATATATCCAAATTATGTACCCTGATATTACTATATACCCAGACTTTGTACCCTGATGTCGCTATATACCCAAACTTTGTACCCTGATATTGCTATATACCCAGACTTTGTACCCTGATATTGCTATATACCCAGACTTTGTACCCTGATATTGCTATATACCCAAATTATGTACCCTGATATTGCTATATACCCAAAATATGTACCCTGATATTGCTATATACCCAAAATATGTACCCTGATATTGCTATATACCCAAAATATGTACCCTGATAATGCTATTGCTATATACCTAAATTTTGTACACAGATATACTGCAGATTTATATCTCATCTGTTTCAACAGACAGCTGTGTCTTAAAAAGAATTTTAAAAAAATTACTATAGAGATTTTCTTTGTGGAACCATACTTGTTCAAAAAATATAACACCCAATTTGGCCATACCAGACATAAATTTATGGACTAATCAACACTGATTGACAAACGACCTAGCACTTATGATTGACAGGTCCACTGATTGCTTGAACACTCATGCATCATCCCAAGTTACATAGAAAAATATTTTCTAATGAAACATACATTGTTAAGTTTTATGAACATATTTTAATCATGAATAAACTAAGTTAAATATTGGAGCTATATACTTTATGATCTATCAAAGCTAAAAATATTATTTGTTTCTAATTAGTTTGTGGTAAAACAAATAAATCAGTATTATGTTATGTAATCATTTTAGTCAGGCAGTGGATGGTGATGTACATTTGGGCATTGCTTATCAGGTAAGAAGTTTGTTATTGTGACATGGTTGCCAGCAGCACCAAGGAATAAAACTTGTAAATTTTCATGCAGAGATAATGAATAAAATCAATTTTTCAATTATTTGTGTAAGAAAGAAAAATAGAAATGTGTCCAGAGAACTTAAATAACCTTGTCCTATCTTAAGCTTGATTTGAATCTGTGGCATAAGAAGAAAATAGCAATAATGCTGCTAGAATGTATGCATGTATCTACAATTTATTCAAATAGAGAACAATAAATTTTGGCCATAATGCTAGAAAAACTTCATCCAAAGGTTATTGTAACACACACGTTGCACACAAGAATTATCAAATATGCATATGGGATATGTGTGTGTGTGTGTGTGTGTGTGTGCACAAACCTGTCTTGAGAGGTCACTGCTATGAGAGACCACCTATCTTGACAAATCAAGTTCAACATGTACAGATGTATTGATTATATAGTGTTTTAACCTGTTATGAGAGACCACCTGTCATGAGAGACCATTATATTTTGACAGGTTCCACTGTGTGTGTGTATATATATATATATATATATATATATATATATATATATATATATATATATAAAGGGGGAAGAACTCTAGGTAAACACATCAGACCATAGCAATAGAACAATATGTGCATGTTAATATTGTCATTAATGTCTGCCAAACTCAGGAAAACTCGGCAAAAGCAGATGGACCCACAAGAATGATCACATATAGCATAAAGACTTGAAACTGGGAGGAAAATGCAAAAATAATGCATGGGAATAAAAATACAGTGAAATTTACCATGCAAGAAACAAGAAACTGTTCTTACAGACTCTTAGTTTGATATGTCACAAAATTTATTGCTGTACATGGCATATCTATGGCAGACATCTTGAAAGCTGATTGATTCAGATTTTGTCTATCATATAAATTTTGTTCTCCCACAATTACACCATCATAATATTTATCTCTTCACTGTTTTCGGTATTTCTGGGTAACAACTTTCATTAGAATAGCCAAAGTTAATGTGTCAATTGTTAGGCAGGGTTCTTGAGAATTGCCAGAGTTAATGTGTAAATTAATCTCGCAAAAGCAATTTATCAAATAGCCTTGCCAAGTTTTGATGTGAGAGAAGAGCATATCATATGGCCTTGTAAATTTTTAAATCTTAAATTGTTGTTATTTTTCAAAGTACATTTATCATTTGTTTTTTTGTTATTATTCAAAGAACATTTATTATTTATTACTTGTTATTGTTATTATTCAAATTACATTTATTATTTGGTGTTAATTATATTTTAGACTTTGATGCTTCATTCCCATTAAAATTGGATTTTATACACCAAAAGACATTTATCTTGGTTTGCTTCATTGTATTTAAGAAGAGAATCACATGACCAAGTTGTAATTCACTCCATTTTGATTTATCTCCCTTTGACTTGCAAAATTTAAAACAAAATTTGTAAAATGAATCATAACAATTTTTATTTTTGTTTCTTTTTATTAAAAAAACTGAAGGAAAATGTGGTGGAGAGAGAGAGAGAGAGACAGACAGACAGAGAGACAGAGGTATCTTAACTTGACGACCCAAATGAACACTATGAACTTTAAAAATGCTATAGGATGTTATTTTGTATGCGATTTATTTTTAACTGTTGCTGTTAAATATAGACTTACAGATGTTTCCAATTATATTATTTTAGTATGTACAGGTTGTCTTGGTCTGTAACAGTTCTGTATGCACAGCATATATATATATATATATATATATATATATATATATATATATATATATATATATATATATATATATATACAATTTATTATAGATGCTAATGAGTTAAGCTAGATTGACTGTCCCATTATTTTGTTGATATGTATGTATTGATACATTAATTTGATAAAATCATTACTACTTGGACTTGTCGTCTGCTGTTTTCAATTATGTTTCAAGAGACATAAAGTGAGGTTGATTTATGATGAGCAGTTCATCATAGCCAAGATTATATCAAGATTTTTTTGAATCAAAATTGCAAACTACAATGAAGATTTCAAGAAGCAATAAGAAACATAAGTTTAGATTGAAATGCAGATTTCTTAACTAAAATAAATTTCACTACATAATGTATATTAATTCTAACAAATAACCATACAAGTAGAAAGATAATAAACAGTACATAGCAAACACAAATGCATTGTAATGGAATTGGTTTATTACTTTTAATTTAAAATGTTACATTTTATTAGAAAGCTGTAATAATTTTATATTTAATGGATTGCACAAAATCAGGAAGACTAGACTTTATACCGTGATAAGAATTCAAAAATATATTCAATAAAAATTTAGTGTAATCTTTTGTATTTGCCATATCTTGAAAGTGCACAACACAAAATAACTGACAGTCTGATCAGTTTTTAAAACTTGTATAGCAAAAGTGTGGAAATTATGTTTATAGAATGACCAAAACCATTTAGAACTGACCAATATTACCTAGAAATGACCAAAACTATCTAGAACTAACCAATATTACCTAGAAATGACCATAACAATTTAGAACTGACCAATATTACCTAGAAATGATCAAAACCATGTAGAACTGACCAACATTACCTAGAAATGACCAAAACCATTTAGAACTGACCAATATTACCTAGAAATGACCATAACCATTTAGAACTGACCAATATTACCTAGAAATGACCAAAACCATTTAGAACTGACCAATATTACCTAGAAATGACCAAACCCATTTAGAACTGACCAATATTACCTAGAAATGACCATAACCATTTAGAACTGACCAATATTACCTAGAAATGACCATAACCATTTAGAACTGACCAATATTACCTAGAAATGACCCAAACTATCTAAAAATGACTACAACTTTATAAAAGTTGCCAAAACTGTCTGGAAATGCAATATCTTTATTATCTTCATCTTATTTGGATTTTAAAAAAAGTCTGTCTCTTGTGTTTATTCTTTTTAAACAAAAAATACTGTACCTGACTGCACTTTTTATCTCAATATGTTATGTTTCATAGTTATATAAACAGGCACATGGGTGGATGATTGACACTGGAGATTACTAATCAACAGGTCTCAGTTATCCATACTGGTCAAAAGATTAGAGTCCAGTAGGGATGATTGACTCTGGAGATTACTGATCAATGGATCTCAGTTATCCATACTGGTCAAGGATAATTAGAGTCCAGTAGGGATGATTGACTCTGGAGATTACTGATCATTGGATCTCAGTTATCCATACTGGTCAAGGATAATTAGAGTCCAGTAGGGATGATTGACTCTGGAGATTACTGATCAATGGATCTCAGTTATCCATATTGGTCATGGATTAGAGTTCAGTAAGGATGATTGACTCTGGAGATTACTAATCAACGTGTGTCAGTTATCCATACCGGTCATGGTTAGAGTCTTGGACTAAATTTAATATGCCAAAATCAGCATCTTTTTTTTCTGACTTACCATGACTGTGACCTTTCCCAATGGACCCCCAAATATGAAACTTTCTTTATCACGCTTAGTGCGAGCCATCCACAAACTTAATGTATAAAAAAGTTTTTTTTCTGCAAAACTCCATATTCCTGGAATCACAATGACTTTGACTTTTGGAGCCTTAATCAACTGTCCTCTTAAACACAATAAGCCCCTTCCACAAACTTTGGTCATGGTATGTGGCCTACAGCTAATTTTATTATGCCAAAGCCATGTTTCTTTTTTTAGTCAGTGACCTTAACCATTTAATTTTTTTAAATACCAAACCAATATGGTTTTTTTAGTCAGTGACCTTAACCATTTAATTTTTTTAAATACCAAAACCAATATGGTTTTTTTAGTCAGTGACCTTAACCATTTAATTTTTTTAAATACCAAAACCAATATGGTTTTTTTAGTCAGTGACCTTAACCAATTAATTTTTTTAAATACCAAAACCAATATGGTTTTTTTAGTCAGTGACCTTAACCATTTAATTTTTTTAAATACCAAAACCAATATGGTTTTTTTAGTCAGTGACCTTAACCATTTAATTTTTTTAAATACCAAAACCAATATGGTTTTTTTAGTCAGTGACCTTAACCATTTAATTTTTTTAAATACCAAAACCAATATGGTTTTTTTAGTCAGTGACCTTAACCATTTAATTTTTTTAAATACCAAAACCAATATGGTTTTTTTAGTCAGTGACCTTAATCATTTAATTTTTTTAAATACCAAAACCAATATGTTTTTTTTAGTCAGTGACCTTAACCATTTAATTTTTTTAAATACCAAAACCAATATGTTTTTTTCTTACCCAAAGCTTAAGTTATCCACAAACTTTGGTAAAGTTACATAGTTGAAAACAGACATTTATGCCAAAACCATTGTTCACTTTTCAGAGACAGTAATTGTGACCTTTGACCCCCAAATAAATTGGCTTCTGCCTTTCTTCAAGCACATGCCATCCATACAGTTTAGTATAGGTCTGTGATATACAACTAATGATGTGTGGAAATCATTTTTCTTCTTTCGCTTATGAAAAGTGCCAAATCATCCATAAAGCTGTGATGTAGAAGTAATATTTTCAACTGGAAGCCAATGTTCTGCATTCTGTTATAGTTTCCTAACCCTTGACTTAGTCATGTAACAGCATTACTGGATGTGAGACTGACACTGTTTTAATTCAGGACAAACTGGACACCATAAGAAGACCTTTGCGGTGGAAACCCTTGTTTATGATTCATTGAGGAGAATTAGGTATAAAGTTTAGAAGGCATAGCAATATTAATATTTTCAAGATGGCTACTGTGACAGCTATAATGGATGTCAGATTGAAATGATTTTCACTGAGTATCAACTAGACATCATAAATATTTTATTATGAAATCCCAATGTTGATATGACATTCCATCTGGTCCTAAGAGTTTCATTATGGCTGTAGTGGTGGCCATATTAGATATCAGATTCACAGTTTTTTTTTAGGACCAAGCAGACACCATGAGAAGTGATCCAGTGACAACCTTGTAATTTTCCATTCTGGATGAGTAGGAATAACAATATTTTCAAGACAGTTGGTGACTATATTGGATATCTGACACCATTTGGTGACTATATTGGATATCTGACACTATTTGTATTCAGGACCAGTCAAACACCATAAGTCATTTAGTGAAAAACCAATGCTGCTATAACAATTCATATGGGGTAGCAATAACATTTTCAACATGGCTGCTGTGGTAGCCATACCGGGAGTCAGATTTGCAAAAATTTCATTTAGGACCAGCCAGATATCATAAGAAGTCCTTTAGCCAGGTATCATAAGAAGTCCTTTAGTGTTCATATGACTATCCATTCAGGAGTAACAATAACATAAAACATGGAGATCTATATAGAACCATTTTCATTCAAAGCCAGCTAAACATAAAATTTGGATATCCATGTAGAACCATTTCCAGTCAAGGTCAGCTGGACATAAAATTTGGATATCCAAGTAGAACCATTTTCATTCAAGGCCAGTTAGACATCAAATTTGGATATCCATACAGAACCATTTTCTTTCAAGGCCAGCTAGACATAAAATTTGGATATCCATGTAGAACCATTTTCATTGAAGTTCAGCTAGACAAAATTTGGATATCCATGTAGAACCATTTTCATTCAAGGCAAGCTAGACAAAATTTGGATATCCATAAAGAACCATTTCATTTAAGGCCAGCTAGACATAAAATTTGGATATCCATCTAGAACCATTTTTATTCAAGGCCAGCTAGACATAAAATTTGGATATCCATATAGAACCATTTTCATTGAAGGCCAGCTAGACATAAAATTTGGATATCTATGTAGAACCATTTTCATTCAAGGCCAGCATGAAAGAAGGCTTCTGGTGAAACATAATGTAAGTACAACAATCTGTTTGGAAGTAGTAACAATAAAAAATATTTTCAAGATGGCTGCCAAAGCTTTTGGGTTGAACTAAATATCATAACATTTCTGTTAGTGAATAACCCAATACCAAGACTTTCAAGATAACCACAGTGGTGGAAATCACGTGCTCATCCAGAAGCAGCAATAACAAGACTTCCAAGATGGCTGCCATTAGAGCAGCATATTTGTTTATTTAGGACCAACAGTCTTAATAAACTCCCGCCACGGAAGCGGGAGGCCGTGGGTTCGATCCTTAGCTGAGCCATACCAAAGACTTACAAAAATGGTACTAACAGCTGCCTCACTTGGTGCTCAACATTAGGAAGTTAGTGTTAGGACTGGTCGGCCTGGTGTCAGGATAATGTGACTGGGTTGGACATCACGCTACATGTCTGCGGCATGATGCCCCAGTGTTAGACATCACTATAAACTGCCTCACTGCATACATTATAGCGATATGACTGAAAATTTGTTAAAAGCTACATAAAAAATCATAATCAAACAAACTCATGCTAACAGATGTACAGACAACAGATGATGGACCACAGACCATCCTATAAACCATTCTGGTCTATAAAAATGAAAAACAATTATTTTTTGTGTAATGATGGCATCATAAGGACTGTTCCAGTAAAATATACCTCAGATCCAGGGATGACACTTAACCTATGGATTCAATTTAGAATTCTGAATTGTTTTCATATGTTTTCTTGATTAATTGCTGTACATTGTACCATATTTTGTTATGTATCTTCAAATGAAACATTCCAAAGTATGACTGAATACTGTGATACACAAACTGATGATAACCAGACTGTTTCGGATACCCTTTACCAGACATTTTGTACCACTTTACAACCTAAGATACCCTTTACCAGACATTTTGTACCACTTTACAACCTAAGATACCCTTTACCAGACATTTTGTACCACTTTACAACCTAATATACCCTTTACCAGACATTTTGTACCACTTTACAACCTAATATACCCTTTACCAGACTGTGTTTGTATCACTTTGAAACTAAGATACCCTTTACCAGACTGTGTTTGTATCTCTTTGAAAACTAAGATACCCTTTACCAGACTGTGTTTGTATCTCTTTGAAATCTAAGATACCCTTTACCAGATTTTTTGTACCACTTTGAAACCTAAGATAACCACTACTCTTTCGTGTTCCATGTTTTGAACATATTTTTGTTATCAGCATCATAAATAATGTATGACACAGTGTGACATAGTTACATTAAATAGCAACCACTGAGACCATGTGCAGTAATGTGATAAAAAGAGTTTAAAGTGTTTATTTGACAAAATATTTAAAGCACTTATTGAATATGGTGAAAGCAATCTCTAAGTGTATTGAATTATATTATTCAGTTGATATCATTCAAAGAAATTTAATATAAAAAACATAGACCTAGTATCCTTAAACAATGTTTTATTTCACTAACACAATCAGCAATGAGTATTAAAGTAGTTAATTGCAAAAGTATAACTATTAACTTGATTACATGAAAACAAAGAACTATATAAGGTTTCAATTATTTAAATGTCTTATATGTGTGTTTAAATGTTTGCAAAATTGATTTCATTGGAAACTTAAAATGTTAAACACACACACACACCCTATGTGACATTAATTGTTGTAGATTACAAGATTCATGATTCCCTCTCACTAGGAAATATGTTTTGAATGCATGAGCCTCACAGTGGGAAATCTCTTTTAAAGTATAACAAATTATAGAACTTAGAAAAATTAATTTGTTTATCCTTCACTGACTTAAAGTCTACTTTTCCATTTGGCCACCACACAAAATGTCTTTGATACATATGTAAAAAAAAAAGAGTAATAAAAGAATCATACAGCTATATTATAGGCCATGCCTTTGCTAAATAGTACTTAGATAGGCACTTGCATGTACATATAATTTCCATCTTGTGCATATCTGTAACCTTGACCTTTGACATCATAACCCTTATATAAATAGCTTACTTTTTCCCCTCTAAGTCTATATCATTAAGTTGCAGAAGATTTGTGAAGTCGATAAATTTCATCTCTGGAACAAAGTGATCCTTGACCTTTGAACCTGAAAAGCAATAAGCAGCAGAGAGGGTGAATCAGACAACATTTTTAGACAAGGTTTCACTAAAATCACGCTTAAAAACAATGAAACCAATGACATCAGGCCCCCAGTGTGTGTGTGTGAATCATGGATTAGGTCCAAAAAAAAAATATGAAAAAATCAATGAAATTAATGAAATCCTCCATCGATTTTTGGGAAAAAGGGATTACAACGTCGTTGTCACTCACCCTCTGCTGCTAGAACTTTCAGTTCTGGGTTAACCGAATATTTGATCCAGTCCGATACGATATCGTGTTCCAGACTTTGTCTGGGGACGAAAATCACTACGATTTCACAAATAGACTAATTTGTAAAACCTCCTCTTGTAAATCAATCAGATTATTAGACTGGTCAGTGAGTTTGAAATTAATTCTGGTTAATGAATTATTATGACATCGCATATAGACTGAATTCACCGGGGACTCAATTATTAAAAACCCTGGAGGAGCTATTGGTGCAAATGAATACAAAATATATCCTTGCTGAGCTTGATTTGATCGTTCTAGATTAATTTGATAGCTTCCTTCGATCACATCACATACTAAATTGAGCGCAATCACCGTTGAAATATTCACATTGAACGGAGCAATATGCCTGCCACCACCATCTGGGTCATTATTATGGGTCAGGATAGTTGTTTCCGGTGATGTTGTTTTTTTCCACGTATCATGAATTATTTTAAAACCGACATCGATGGCATCACTGAGAGATTTTTGTAATTCTAAGAGATTATATCCTGGTAGATTGAATTCGGAAATATTTTCTACGCTTATATGATATTTTGTCGTAAATTCTATTTTCGTGTTAGGGTGTCTGGCAAGGGCTACCTCTCGTATAATTAGTGAATGAAATATATAAATGTCACTGACGATTCTGTTACATGTTTCTATGACGCTGATAAATTCATCTCGGGTGAGAGAGCCGGATTTAAGGGATATTAACAACAACGAAATATCGTTATTCATTGCTGTGAAGTTTTCAGTGATTTTATCCTGTCGAGTTATGTAGTATTTCTCCCCTCCCTTATCTATCTTTTCAGTGAAAAAATTTAATTTGTCATAATCGCTATAGCTTTTTACTGGATTGTCAAGTTTTGTCCTGTCTGTGACATAATCAGATTTTTTTGGTTCTGGTAAATCAACGGGTTTTTCCCGGGGTGGGATTTCAGGCCATCCTAGTACGGTTCTAATAGAACTTTGATAGATATCTACGACATAACCCTCTGTGCTTATTTCAATGGCAGATGATAGTGTTGGTTCATGAACTGTTATAGCTATTTTTGACTCTACTCCAGTAATCGATTTTATTCTACGCGCGAATTCATTATTGATTTGTTCAATTTGGTATGATCCGGTTGGTATGGAAACAACATTCCCGTCTGGGGTACCGTCTGGTTTATTCTTATTTGCAAATACCAGTGAATTATTGGGTTGTTGACCACCAAATGATTTTGACCTAATATTTGGCCAACTGTGATACACTCGTAATTTTGCTAGCGCTATCTCCTTCACTGGGACCGGAGAGGGGAAATTCACACTGAATTCTGGATTCGTTGAGGTTATTGAGATCATGCTTGTTTGTACTGGGTTTGTGTTCTCCACTATTTGTTGAAGTAATTCCATCTGTGTTGTCATTGTTATTATACTCATGTTTTTGTATTTCTAATTTTGACATCGCAGAATCATATATATCTACCATCGCTGAAAACTCACTCTCTGATATAATTGTATCATCGAGCGATGACGATATCAATGAGGATAATTGCGAGTATGCAGTGGACACAACATGAAATTGAATTATGTAGTCTTGTAGTTTCCGTTGGCTGCATGAGGATATTTTTTTGTGATTATTGAAATAATTCCAGCGATTGTTGTTGCCGCAGAAATGCAAATTGGAACAGCTATCGGAGCCATCATTGTCACTGAAGACAGTATAATACCGGCTCCGGTGATTACACCACTCACTGAATACACAGTAACATCAATTGCGGTAATTCTCCTGCGATATTTTTTAATTTTCATTGCATACTCCCCAGACAGGGTTTTGAGTCTAGTTTGATATTCTCTGACCTGATCATAGCGATATTGCGATGATGAAATCATTTTTTATTTTAACAACGCTAGCGTTTTCAATTGTGAAATCCTTTCAATTTATTTACTTAAATCTGCTACGAATTCCACATACCAGGTTACTGAAGCCTTAGTCAAACTTTTATCAGTATATGTTATAGTGAACTTTTCAGTTGTACCCTTGTCGATGATCGTTGAAATCGTATTATTGACCCCGGATGAACTCGACGATGATATATTAAATTGAACCGTTGTCACCAGTGTTAATCGATAAATACCCTTGACGGTTGCAGTGATATCTAATTTATTGTTTGTAGGTATCCACACAAATGATCCGTGTTGGATTGTATATACTACGTTATTGGTTTTCTCATGAGGAATTTTTGTTTTTTCAATGACTGTTATCATCCTCGAAAAATCACCTTTGACGGCTTCGATGAAGTTTTTCGTCTCATCGATGGATTTTTTAATATCAGGGAGTTTTAGTTCAATTTTATCGAATGTAGTTCCAATAAATTTATCAATGATATTTCTACGAAATGCGGTAAACTGTTTTATGTGTTCTTCAATTCTAGATTCAAGTGTTGTTAGTACAACCACAGAATTGTTTAACTCATCGTTGAGAATTTTTAATCGATCTGTAATCGTCGAAACGAGTACACCCGGTTTGAGTTTACCCTGATCGGAAAATAGCGCGATAGTATTTTCGATTGCGTTTTGTTGTTTAACTAAAATATCATCCAGAGAAATATTACTAGATTTCAATTTACCCTGTTTGTCTTGAAATACAACTATTTCATTAGGATCAACATTTACTAAATTCAATGTCTCAGCGATTTCATCTTTGATTATTTTTTTTACATCACCCGTTGCAGTGCCATCGGGTTTGGGTTTCAAAGATCTCCCCCAAATATCAATCATGTTATTGTAAAACTCTTTCTCTCTCTAAAAAGCGATTGCTGGTGTAGTCATTTACGACAATATGAGGTGGTTTTCTAGATGCTGAAATAGCGTCAAGGACATTTAATACTTCACTGCCGCATATTGGTGGGTCATTGATTTGTTGTGTTGGTAGCGTAGAATACCAAGTCTTCATTGGAAATTGTTTTATGTAACGCATAAATTCTTTTGGTGGGGCTAATCCATATGAATCAAAATAGACAATCCCACGTGGATCAATAGCGTATGCAACCCAGTGAGTTCCAGGTCCGGTGCTGTTATCGAGATTAATAATACCTGTTTCAGTTTTGTTTGGTTGATGTGGTAATTGATCTTTCATAAAAACACCTCTGAAATTTTTAAGCACTAGTTTTTTAGCAGCATCCATTAAATCAAAATTGGACATTGGAACCATAGACTCCTCAATTAATAAACCGTTCCTGGTAGTCTCAGGCCTGATCCGTGAACGGATCTCCCGCTGTACCATGAATACGGGGTTCCTGGTAGTCTTAGACCCAATCCGTGAACGGATCGTCCCTTTTTTTTATATCCCTTCCCAGTTACCTTCTTAAGTGCCATTCCTGCTGCAGTACCAACGGCTCCTAACGCAGCCGCTTTAGCCACTGCTGGGGCTGCTGCTGCAATCAATGCTGGTATTGCAGCTAACAATGGAAATATACCACCTGATTTAATCATATTTTTGATAGCAGCCGCAGAAAGAGTAATCTGGACACCTTTTTTGGCTGCAAGTGCATCATTGAAATGTTTTATTTGACGAGTTGTCAGCGATAATTTATTTGCACCACCAGTCATTTGATTAGGTTTCAACGTGATTGTGGTTCCACATTTTTTAGCCGATTCTGATTGCAATTTTTTTATTTGACCAGGAGTTAACTCAACACTAATAACACTATATGACATTATACATAACAGATTGATTCTAATGGAAAAATCCTTCGGATTTTCAATTACATGTTTTCTACTGGGGCATCTACCACTCTCATTCTTCCACCAACACCTTCGAGTAGCATTGATTTATCACTGAGAATGACAGCAACCGCTCTATAATCAGCAATAACACCACGAGTCACATTAGCTCTAAAGTGTATATCAACAACTGACTGTCTTGTCAAATCGAGATGTTCCAGTGAGAAGTAATAGATCGGATACAAATTTTTAAAATCATATTGTGATATTTGCAAACCAGTATCGACATTTTGGTCGCGTGCCATAAATGACAACAGACGATGATAAACTCGTGCAATATGATTTTCTGTGTAATTAAGTTGTATATCCTCAGATGGTTCCTGCTGGCCGTTTATTCTCAGTGAGACGTCTTTCACACCTAATTGATCAAATATCATATGACTGAAACGTTGATTGCCAACTCGTGTGATATCCTGTAACGCAATAAATATATGACGTGGTGCAGCAGTGCCCTGTTTTGATGCTAGATTCCACGTAAACACATTATTAACATTTGATTGTTTAACATCTGTACTCACGGTTAGCCAACTCAACAACGACTTTCCTCCTTGGTCCATAAATGATAGTAATCGTTCTTCTGCGGTGATTGCTGGAGTCAACACTGGCATCCACAATGATATTTTTGTTAATTTGACTTTACCGGCATCAGCATTGGGGGCTGCAGCATCTGCTGGAATCCTCCAAATTGCGTCATTATCATCACCCTTTCGTACAAGCGATACTGTATGCTTCGCTCCATAAATAACTTTTCGGACGTTTCTACAGAATCCAAATATGTGATGCAGTGGAATCGCGCATGAAAATGATTTACGCGCTCCTTGCAACATTGAGTTTCGTGTTGCAGCTCCTAGATTGAAATTAGGATCGTTGTTTATAATCATATTCTCGACATCAGTATCACTATTATCACGTTTTTTTGGTCGTCTTACAACAAATTGATTTCCTCCAGCGGTATTTTTAACATCTTTTGCAAACATCATAGAAGGTCCTGCTGATCTTGTATAATCATCAGAATATCTCGCTAACCCGATTATTGTTGTAGCCACATCAACATCGCGATCTATCGACTCAATTTCTTTTCCATCAATGAGATATCTAGCACTCTCAAATAGCGCCATGATACCATTATTGACAAACCCGACTTGAGTATCATCTGGATACTCTGTATCATTTGTTCGTATAATCTCTCCTTCGATTTCGATAAACGCTTCACAGGGCAAAAAGGATTTACTGGTATCATGGACTTGAAGATCAATTCTTGCTCGACTATTTGAGTCTATGGCATGATAGGCGTAATATTGATAATCGCGTACAGAATCATTCTTGGGGACTGGGGCGTCTATATCAAATGCTGGATCAGGTGACCTATTGAACATTTTATTCTATTTATCAGAGTCTAAATCGTAAAATCGTAAACGATTTTCCATTTTCATCGTGAAAAACGCTAGCGTGAAAATCCATAGGATTTCATCGACGTGGTTTTTTAAAGCCACTTCCCGCTATCATATTTGCAATATTGCTTTGGTCCCCTTGATTTACCATCGACGCTAGTTTTTCATCTACTGCGTTATTTATAATTTTACTAACACTTGCAGGCATTTCTTCTGTAGACGGTAACGGTTTCTTTTTTCGTGATTTTACTAATGATGTTATTTTATCCTTCGCAGTTGAAAACGCTTTCCCGGCAAGATCTCCAAAAGTGATACCCTTATCACGAATAACATCAATGGTTTTCATTGATAATTGTTTAGCTAACGGCATCACTTTTGGGGCCATTCTTGAAAAGAATCCTAAAATGGTATTGCCGAGGCCATCTCCATAGTATGCTTTATAAACTGGAAACCGTGAATTAACTACATAGACGAGGGTTGGTTTATCATGATTGTAGTGTACGATCATTATTATAAAAACAATAGTGTTTTCAATTGTTATTTAATCACTATGATACCCATTTGCTAACTCGTCAATGAAATCTCGATATGTTTTGATATCCATGATACCGCCGGCAAATAACCGTCTACAGATATCAGCTGCTTCATTAATTATTTCTGGAGAGTTATTTCCAGCTCGGAATCCTCCTACAAGAACATCTAATCGTGATATATCATTGATAACACTATCAGGACAAGTGTTTCCAATCCTTGGATTTTGCAGTCCACTTCCGCTATAACCAGTTGCTTCATCTAGTTTTTCTAAATTCGTTTCTTGTAAATAATCATCATTAGGTTCTTCTTGTTTTTTTTTGTCTCCGTGTTGGTGTTTGACGTCGTTCTTCTAAATCATCATCATCATCAGGTGGTAGTTGTTGTTTTTTTTGTCTTCTTGTTTGGCTACGTGTTGGTGTTTGACGTCGTTCTTCTAAATCATCATCATCATCAGGTGGTAGTTGTTGTTTTTTTTGTCTTCTTGTTTGTCTACGTGTTGGTGTTTGACGTCGTTCTTCTAATTCTCGTTGTCGCTCTTCTATTTGTTCTCTTTTATAATAACTAATTCCCCTTTGAAATTCCTTGTATCCTATCTCATCCTTATTCAAACGACCAATCCCCTTATTTAGTTTATACAAATAATCGAACCAATCATTACTTGATATTCTATCATTCTTATACTCGTCCTTTAAAAAATCTTTTTTTGAATTATAACTTTGAGCAGCAAAATTACCAAAGGCTTGATAATCCTTTGATTTCAATAAACTAGGTTTTTTTATTAATATTTTAGCATGATCAGTAAATTTATTCAACAGAGAAACAGTCGTTTTTTTCGGATCAGTTTGTTCAGTTTGTTCAGTTTTCGCTGCTAGTTTTTCAAGTTCACCAATAACAGATTTTCCCGTCTCGGGACCATCTCCCAGTAAAGCACGCTCTACCCCTTTCGTTGCTGTGGTTACTGGTTTAAACAACTCTTCAGACCCCAGAGCAAAATCAGTTTGTAAACTCTGTCGTTGTTGCAGTTTATTTCTTACAGAGTCACGAATTGGTACAAATCTCTTAATTGCATCTAATCGTTCACGAGCCAATCGGGTTGTTAATGCCTCATTGACCATTATTTGAAATCAGAAACCATTTTTCAATTGTAAAACACTTTTTCCCACTTTTGTTACATGTCGGATGATTTTTGATACGGTCATGGAAGTGTTATTTCATCGTGAGACACCTTCTATCAGTGATGGAGAAAGTGTCATAATTGTATATAAAATAAATAATACTGACAGTTTCTCCACTTTTTTTACATCAATGACATGTCAGATGATTTTTAACACGATCATGGAAGTGTTATTTGATTGTTTTAACGGCTCTATCAATGATGGAGAAAGTGTGGAAATTCATATAAAAATAATTAATATCACACTTTCTCCATTCTATTTTTGACATTCCCTTGAGGGTCGGCTAAAAAAAAAATGATATGGTCGGGCAATCAAAAAATGATAAGGGGGTCGGGCAATCAATGGTCGGGTAATTAATTTTCCTGAATTAACGCCCGTAGGTTTCTAATTTTAGAGTTGACTTCTTTTTTCAATTCGTATTCGTACCCCAATTCTATTCGTATTCGTTCTACAATAGTATACAACGGAACGAACACACTGATGTCACTGGAAAATGAAAGAGAGTCTCTAATAGAATTCTGAATTCTTTTGATGAGTGCATACTTCTTGGGTAGCATATATTTATTGTTGTTTACTCCGTATTCTATATCCTGAAAATCAGACACAATTTGATCAGGATTTAACCCATCTGATTGTTTGATATCCTGATTTTTCAATTTTGCTATTTCAACTATGATGCTATTCATGTTTTCAGAATTCATTATTCTATAAGAATGACATATCTCTAATTGAAAAATATGACGCATTAGACATAACTAAATTGAACTTTTGTCCACTCTTTTTTGAAATAGCCGTTTTGGTTATCCCCTCTGCAACTTTTCGTACACAAGATGGACAAATATCGAAAAATTTACCGGCTTCATATAATGATTGAAATATTTTTTCTTCGTTCAAAGATTTTACTGGTCTCGCTTTTTTTGAGCACTTTCCAGTCCTTCCATATGAATTATTCTCACTCTGTGTAACAGCTCGTAAATTTGATAAAGAATTATTCTTTCGATTAGAATCAATATGATCAATAACAAGACCATCCTCGATCAAACCATAATGACATTCATACACGAAACGATGATTGAGATAAAATTTCCTTCCAGCGCCAAACCTCAAGTATCCGTGATTATTCACAACACCAACTGATTTCTTTAGTCTACGGTTTCTGACAGTACCATCACTGGATGCTTCATAATTTGTAATCACTGGATGCTGTCTGAATTCTTGGTTCATATATACTATTCTATTGTTTGTCTAATTCAGTGTTTGGTTCAATAATTACATCACTGGAAAATCTTTCGATGTAGTCTTGCGGGGTTCTTATGATTTTGTCAGTGACGTTATCAGGGTCAAAGACTTTTTCAGGGTCAAAATTTCTGATGGATTGTCCATTTTTTATTCTTTTATCATAATAACGCTTCAATTCCCTATATCGCTTACCACCACAATCAATACATAATTGTGATCTTCCCTTGACCCCAACCCCACATCGAATACAGGGTAACGGACCAAGACTTCCACGTCGAAAACTTTGCATATGATACCTACAGTATTCATTTTTTCTGCATGATTTGTTACACGGGGTTACATTTCCCATCATGAGCCATTTGCAGTGATTCATTATACATAAATCTTTCATTTAAATGCTTGTTTTATATATAGCATGAAGGAGTTCAAGAGATTGACTTCAAAAAATGCTAAATTCAATACCGATAGAGAGTTCAAGAGATTATTGAAAATCAATCCTAGATTTAATCTCGATAGACCCAAAAAACGTCCAACAGACGGAAATATGAAGGAGTTTAAGAGATTATTGAAAATTAATCCTAGATTTAATCGCGATAGACCCAAAAAACGTAACAAACGTCCAAGAGACGGAAACATGAAAGAGTTTAAGAGATTGTTGAAAATTAACCCTAAATTTAATATCGATAGACCAAAAAAATGTCCAAAACGTCCAAAAGACGGAAACATGAAAGAGTTTAAGAGATTATTGAAAATCAATCCTAGATTTAATCTCGATAGACCAAAAAAACGTCCAAAACGTCCAAGAGACGGAAACATGAGATCACCATGGAAGGATGCTCAATTCAATCTTGATATAGTTTCTAATACACCCAAGAATAAAATTCTTGATAAACCCATCAGAGACTGTTTTAATGAATTCAAGCGTGATGGAGCATCTTATTGCTGGTCAACATTTCGAATTGATGGTGTTGTTGACGCTACCATGAATGATGAAAAAGCAGCAGTGATCATTTCACGTATTGGGGAAAAAAGTCATTTTTTCCGAATCAAATTCATTATCCGTGAGGATGGAAAATGGATTATTAGGGATAAATTTGAACCCATTCTCAGGGGCAAAAAAACTGTCACCGTGAATCAGGATTCAAAACCGGGAATTTTGACTGGAATTGATAAACCCTACTGCGAAAGATCTTATCCTGTCACAGCAGTTGTTTACGGGATCTATCCGCTCAATGAAAAACCTGATATTTCAAAACTAGCACCCATGAAATATTCGACAGGGCTAAATTGTGTAGCAGAACGAATAATAGAACACTTCACAAATGCGTCCCGGGGAAATAAACTAACTGATCTAAGACGAAAAAAAATAACCGAGTGGGAGTTCACGGTAAAAGAGCATGGAGCAACAATTCAGGATATAACTAAATTAGAAAAATCATTAAGATTTCCAATATCGGTAAGGACAATCACCGGAGAAGTATTATACGAATCGAAATATAAATCACAGGGAACCCCCATTGAAATTATTGATCATAACGCACACGCGTGGTCATCTGCAGTAACAATATTCCCACGGGATAGAACCGTAAAATATCTATCCCAAACCGAAGAGTTTTTTTCAGAGCAGAAATTATTTGATGCTATTTACCATTTGAGTAAAAACGATCCTGTGTCAGTGTGGCTATTTCATAGTAATTCAGACGAAGAATGCAAATTTGATCAGTTTGTAAGGCCTAACGGAGAATTATACCGTACTGAAGAGCTGCAGAATCAAATGAAACAACTAGCTAGTGAGTTTTCTGGGGACGGAGAAGACAACGATCAATTATTAGCAAACTGTTTCACAGTACCATCCATTGCAGCACATTTTGCTAGAAAGAAAAACGCGTGGAAACCAACACGAAGTGAGTTTTTATCAGATGTCAAATTGTCCTGTCTTGAATACAGCCACGGCGGATTATGGAACACAAAATACACCGCTGATACCGTTATTTCCGTTGATATGATTGCGTGTTATCCAGGAAGTTTTCTTGGGTATGGAGAGTGTGAGAAATATTTCAAACGATTTGGACACCCTACACACGAAATGACCCGTGTTGCTATTAATGGACCACTGCCTGATTTTGATTTAACCGGATTCGCTTGTGTAGTATCATTTGAAATGGCTACAGGACTTCATCCGTGTAGTTATCTTTGGATTGGTAAACACATGTCTGAAAAACACTGGATGCCAATAGTGTTATTACGGTATATGCTTGATTGTAAGATGTTAAAATCATTAATTGTCAGTGAAGCAATTATATCCTATCGAGCACAGAAATCAGTCTGGTTACCCCAACCTGATCTAGAATAAATAATTAGCGAAGAACGAAAACTGTTTCCTGATTTTAATGAACAACAAATCATGGATTGGTCCCAACAGTTATTTGAAATCAGAAACAATGAAGCAAAAAATCTTGGACGAAGAATAATCGGTAAATTTACCCAAGGTGGCAAAGATGATAATACGAAATATTCTTCACGGTTAATTATAGACAATGCTGAATACGATTTTGTAATCACGGATTTAACGAATAAGGGCTTATATGTCAATCGTAAGGACGCATTTATGTCCGATGGAACCAAATTGGGTACAATTGTTACCTACAATGATGGATACCATCCGCAGTACACACATTTGAGAGCTTCTATGCTCGGTTATGCTTCTATCAATCTGTTTTCAATGATCAATAGATTTCCTACCACCGCAGTTAGAGTTGCCACTGACTCATTTTACATAAATAGCAAAATGGCTGATTTTAAGGCTACTGGCAACGAGAAATGGGGATCATGGAGAATTAAGAAAGAAATGATCCATGATTATATTCAATCAGCAGATGTTACCATTGAAAATAATTACTTAGAAAGCAATCAGTGTTCAGAATTTTCTAGTGCACCACCGATTTCTGATCCAATCTGTAGATATAAAACAGTTTATTTAAACGGTTGTGGCGGGTCAGGAAAAACAACCCGGGTAATTGAGTTATTCCGTAGAAACGCTAGCGTTTCCAATCCAAACATGATTGTACTAACACCGACTCACAGACTTGCAAGAGAAATGATACAGAGAGGGGTAAATGCTTGCACTTATCACAGCTTTTTCCGATGGAAGGGAGATAAATGGACTCCTGAGCGCATAGGAGAGAAATTTATTCCTGAATTCATCATGTGGGATGAAATAGACACAGTGTCAGAAGATGTCTTAAAAATATTTCTTGAGTGGTTGTTATTGAAGAATACAAAAGTCGTCATGTGCGGTGATCACGGGCAACCACCACCATTTGTCGGTGCATCTCCCCATGAATGGCTAAAGGGTTTTGTAGACTATTATGAAGAAATTGATACTGATCATAGATCACTTGATAATGAATTAAAAGAATTGAAGAAACTAATTAGATTACAACCGGATAGAATCCAGTGTGAAATAACCCGTGAAATAATTTCGGAAACTCCCATGAATGATTTCTGGGAAATGTGGAGACCAAACGATTTGATCATTGCAAGTAGAAAAATAGTCAGGGACACACTTCAGATGAAGTTATTTGAATTGCATAAACAAAAATTTGCAACACTTCCAGTGACCCTCTGTTATAGGCCATCGGATACACGAAAACAGAACATCGAAGTTGATATTCCAGGACAGAGTGAAAAGCAGATTCTCGTATTAAATGATATTGTGCTGGTTGATATCAATGTCGTTGAAGATGCATTGCGTGCTAATAAATCCCCATGGACGCTAGGTTATGCAGCAACAATACACTCTTCACAGGGATTGACTATATCGGATACAATTGTTTGGATGGTGGATAATCGCATAGAATGGTCGAATTTAGTCTATCTTTCAGTATCCAGAGTACGAAAAATAAATCAGCTTCGAAGAATTGTCCTGACAGAGTCAGGCGATGATGAAATCATTGGTGACGATAATGATATTATTGATAAAAAACTCTCCGGTTACAAACAACAGGACAAAAAAAAACGAGAATTTGATATTGATGCTGAATTAATAATTACTCTGAAGCAACAACAGAATAATCACTGCGCGAGTTGCAATTGTATAATGCGTTGGCAGTATTCGGATAAGGACCCTCGCCAATTCACCGTTGACAGAAAAAATAACAATCTCGGTCATGTCAGAAATAATGTGATGTTGACTTGTCTTGAGTGCAATAGACGCAAGGGTGCTAGTTAAGACCATGCGGTGGTAATTGAGTATCGTCAGGAATTACTTGTAGTTGTTGTCTAGTAAACCCACGCTGAGGGGCAGTTGAATCCAGTTTATAGATTGGAGGTCTACCCGTAGATCGTGTTATACTAGATATCTTGTGTGCAGTAACACTCCAAATAGGATCAGTAGCCCTTTTTGTGCCACCCTCAAGCTCTCCTGGTTCATATAAATACCTCACAATGACATTACTACCAAGAATTGGTTGGGAAACGCTAAAATCCTTTTGTGGTTTTTCAGGTATCGACTTCTTTTTAATCGCGTTGATAGGTTTCATGTTGATGGTTCTAGTAATCTCGTTATTCAGTGCGGTAACTACACCTGGTAATCTCTTAACCCATTCACGGGATCTTTTTTCTTGGATGAATTCTTTTGCATATTGATATCCAAATAACCGCTCAGCAAGGGTTTTATTAAACCGTTCTACAATGGCCTGATCACGATGCAGTGCAGTATGCCCTCGTCTGATAGCGACATTGTGATATTTCATTGTAGATAACACTGCACCCTGAAATTCCTTGCCCAGGTCAACTTGTAACAGATTTGGCCAGTGCAGAGGACTCCTTCGATAAATCCTTTCAAATGCAGAAGCCACTTCAGTGGCCGATTTTGTTTTTAACGGTTCTGCTTCTTTGTATCGACTTGCAATATCAACTACAGTTAACGCATATTTGTAACCACGATCATGTGGCAGAAATAATAGATCAGCCTGATGAACTTCATTAGGAAAGGTCACATCAAAATGCGAGAATTGAATTTGTTTAGGCGGTGGTAGATAAATTTGCCATAGTGCCTGTTTGGATAACCAATGAGCCGCAGTGGTTTTTTTCACTTTTGCGGCGCTAGCGAGTTTACTGATTGCAGCGTTACCCTTCCAGTATCCTCTTGGGGAATAATAAATAGATTCCATGCTGCTATTAATTACCAGCACCTAACATCAATTTACTTTTCATTGCCGATTTTATCAAAAAGGAGGCCAATTTTTCTTTGAAGGATTTATCAGGAATGGCATTCAACGCATGAATTAATTTCACATCTGCTAGATGCCTGTGTTGCAAATTGCTGCTTTTATAAGCAACATCATGAAGGTGACAGGCCTTATCAATAGCGTTTATTGGTTCCTCACCGGGTCGGGGCTGATTTTGATCATTGAGTCTGATATCAAGTCTTGTTCCCGGTCCACAATAACTATACCCTGGAAGGTGTTTTTCTCCGGGGTATTTTGCCCATGGGGTTCCAGGGAGTTTTGCTAATTTGGCAGCGATATCACCTCCTCGTTTTTTTTTAAAGGTTCCTTGGGTTCCTTGGGTTTAGAAAAAAATCTAAATTTCTTTGTACTACACTGTACGCATTTACCAGAAAGCGCTGATCGGTTATTTTTAGTTGTAATCGTCGTCAAGTCATCTGTGCCAGTACGCGCCTTACACTTCACGCAATATAGATCCATAATTTATGTATAGAGATATGAATATAATTGATTTTTCAGCGACTAAAACAAGAGAACCAGTGAAGCATCATGCAGCGCTACCAAACTCTATCCGCGCAATTATAATCGGGCCATCTGGATCCGGTAAAACGCAATTGTTGCTCAATTTAATAATGAGATGGATGAAGTGGGATAAGTTGTATTTAATTGCCCCTAGAGTAGACGACCAACGATGCTATGAAGTGCTAAAAGATTTTAATGAAAACGCTTCAGAGATTGCCGGCGAGGATGTTATTGAATTTATAACCGATATTGACGAGGCGCCATCCGTGAATGACCTCGATGGAAGTATCAACAATTTAGTTGTATACGACGATGTCATGTTAGATAAACAAAAAAATCCTGCTAGAATATTTTCCCGAGGCAGGCATAAAAACACTGATGTGATCTATGTCACTCAACGCTACACTCAGATTCCAAAAGTGATTAGAGATAACTGTAATATGCTTGCTGTATTCAACGGCGTTGATACACATACGCTACGAAATATTTGGCAGACGTGGTGTTCTGATATGGACTTCAATCAATTTAGAAATTTCTTTAGTCATGCTCAGTCTGCCCCACACGGATTTATAACAATAAATTTACATGACCCTCGAACACGATATCGTATCGGACTGGATCAAATATTCGGTTAACCCAGAACTGAAAGTTCTAGCAGCAGAGGGTGAGTGACAACGACGTTGTAATCCCTTTTTCCCAAAAATCGATGGAGGATTTCATTAATTTCATTGATTTTTTCATATTTTTTTTTGGGACCTAATCCATGATTCACACACACACTGGGGGCCTGATGTCATTGGTTTCATTGTTTTTAAGCGTGATTTTAGTGAAACCTTGTCTAAAAATGTTGTCTGATTCACCCTCTCTGCTGCTCAATAGGTTCCTTTGTTGGTTAAAGATCACACGATTCATGGAGACAGTTGCAAGAAGATGGGCAGACACCACCCAGAAGCCATCTTATCTTCTTTGGATTCCTATATTTTATCTAGGACAAAGATTGTCTTGTAAAATCAATTTTATGCCAGGCCACATTGGGCACATATTTTATCCCATGACTGTTCATCCATCACGCTTTTAAGTTAGGTCTTACATTTTGGTCATTTTCATACCAAGTTTTTCCTGGAGTCAATGTGTTCTTTCTTATGACAAGTGCAAGTAACCCATGTTTTATGGCCTCAAAATATTTTGTGAAAATCTAAACAGATTGACAGACAGCTGAATCGATGTGCAGTGACATGGTGCAATTTTCAAGTGGGAGTAAATATCAAACATTTTAATGAATGTGTTGGTAGAACAAAGCAAAACATGAAGCATTTGATACATTAGAAATATTATGGTATGTCAAAATAATAAAACACGTATAATTTGTAACAATAATAAAGTATTTTTTGTCTGTTACAATCAAAAAGTTATTTACAATCTGTAACAATTATGAAGTTACTTACAATCTGTAACAATTATGAAGTTACTTACAATCTGTAACAATTATGGAGGTACTTACAGTCTGTAACAATTATGAAGGTACTCACAGTCTGTAACATTTATGAAGGTACTCACAGTCTGTAACAATTATGAAGGTACTTACAATCTGTAACATTTATGAAGTTACTTACAATCTGTAACAATTATGAAGTTACTTACAGTCTGTAACAATTATGAAGGTACTTACAGTCTGTAACAATTATGAAGGTACTTACAGTCTGTAACATTTATGAAGGTACTCATAGTCTGTAACATTTATGAAGTTACTTACAATCTGTAACAATTATGAAGTTACTTACAATCTGTAACAATTATGAAGGTACTTACAGTCTGTAACAATTATGAAGGTACTTACAATCTGGAACAATTATGAAGGTACTTACAGTCTGTAACAATTATGAAGGTACTTACAATCTGTAACATTTATGAAGTTACTTACAATCTGTAACAATTATGAAGGTACTCACAGTCTGTAACAATTATGAAGGTACTCATAGTCTGTAACAATTATGAAGGTACTTACAGTCTATAACAGTTATGAAGGTACTCACAGTCTGTAACAATTATGAAGGTACTCACAGTCTGTAACATTTATGAAGGTACTCACAGTCTGTAACATTTATGAAGTTACTTACAATCT
This sequence comes from Unio delphinus, assembly GCA_029339505.1. Taxonomy (NCBI): domain Eukaryota; kingdom Metazoa; phylum Mollusca; class Bivalvia; order Unionida; family Unionidae; genus Unio; species Unio delphinus. The sequence goes on along the minus strand of JAQISU010000124.1, from coordinate 78,025 downwards.
GTAACAATTATGAAGTTGCTTACAATCTGTAACAATTATGAAGGTACTCACAGTCTGTAACATTTATGAAGGTACTCACAGTCTGTAACAATTATGAAGGTACTTACAGTCTGTAACAATTATGAAGGTACTTACAGTCTGTAACAATTATGAAGGTACTCACAGTCTGTAACATTTATGAAGGTACTTACAGTCTGTAACAATTATGAAGTTACTTACAATCTGTAACAATTATGAAGTTACTTACAATCTGTAACAATTATGAAGGTACTCACAGTCTGTAACAATTATGAAGGTACTTACAGTCTGTAACAATTATGAAGGTACTCACAGTCTGTAACATTTATGAAGGTACTCACAGTCTGTAACAATTATGAAGGTACTTACAGTCTGTAACAATTATGAAGTTACTTACAATCTGTAACAATTATGAAATTACTTACAACCTGTAACAATTATGAAGTTACTTAGAATCTGTAACAATTAAGAAGGTACTCACAGTCTGTAACAATTATGAAGGTACTTACAGTCTGTAACAATTATGAAGGTACTTACAGTCTGTAACAATTATGAAGGTACTTACAGTCTGTAACAATTATGAAGGTACTTACAGTCTGTAACAATTATGAAGGTACTTAGAATCTGTAACAATTATGAAGTTACTTAGAATCTGTAACAATTATGAAGGTACTTACAATCCATAACAATTTTGAAGGTACTTATAATACTACTATAACATCCATAATAAATAATTACCAGCAAATTCTACTAGACTATCCATAATAATTAATTACCAGCAAATCATATTAAGACATCAGGCATTCTATTGAAATTAAATACACTTAAATAATCTATTCTACATAAAATCCAACTATATTAATGTTTGCATAAACTATGCAGAAAAACAGCAATAATTGTGCTGCATAATTAGGTTGTCTGCTAAATAATTATGTCATCTGCATATGGAAGCAAAGATGATCTGGCTTAGCACCCTTCATTTTTCTTACTTAACTGGGGGGTGGGGGTGCAGCTTATTTTGCTCAAATGTACTAACAAGTCTTTTGTCAAAAAAAGTCAAAGCCCAGATAATTCACAAATGTTGAAAAAATGAAAAATTGTGAAAATCAAAACTGGCAATGTATATCATCATAAGGTGTGTAAAATATTAAGACGAAGTTTATTAGTATTTATTCTGTTTTACTACTACAGATGGATAGCTATGACTATTGCACTGCTATTTTAAAAACATTCAACAATTTTAATCAACAACTGTCAAGTGACCGTCCATAGTCAAACGAGGAACCTATGAAAAGGTGTAGACAATGGTACTTAATTATATAGGATTTTCAGTCAATTTCCATCATCAAGTGTAGACAAAGCTACTGAATTACATAGGATTTTGGTCATTTTCCATCATCAAGTGTAGACAAAGCTACTGAATTACATAGGATTTTGGTCATTTTCCATCATCAAGTGTAGACAAAGCTACTGAATTACATAGGATTTTGGTCATTTTCCATCATCAAGTGTAGACAAAGCTACTGAATTACATAGGATTTTGGTCATTTTCCATCATCAAGTGTAGACAAAGCTACTGAATTACATAGGATTTTGGTCTATTTCCATCATCAAGTGTAGACAAAGCTACTGAATTACATAGGATTTTGGTCAATTTCCATCATCAAGTGTAGACAAAGCTACTGAATTACATAGAATTTTGGTCATTTTCCATCATCAAGTGTAGACAAAGCTACTGAATTACATAGGATTTTGGTCAATTTCCATCATCAAGTGTAGACAAAGCTACTGAATTACACAGGATTTTGGTCAATTTCCATCATCAAGTGTAGACAAAGCTACTGAATTACATAGGAATTTGGTCATTTTCCATCATCAAGTGTAGACAATGGTACTAAATTATATAGGATTTTGGTCATTTTCCATCATCAAGTGTAGACAATGGTACTAAATTATATAGGATTTTGGTCATTTTCCATCATCAAGTGTAGACAAAGCTACTGAATTACATAGGATTTTGGTCATTTTCCATCATCAAGTGTAGACAAAGCTACTGAATTACATAGGATTTTGGTCATTTTCCATCATCAAGTGTAGACAAAGCTACTGAATTACATAGGATTTTGGTCATTTTCCATCATCAAGTGTAGACAAAGCTACTGAATTACATAGGATTTTGGTCAATTTCCATCATCAAGTGTAGACAAAGCTACTGAATTACATAGGATTTTGGTCAATTTCCATCATCAAGTGTAGACAAAGCTACTGAATTACATAGGATTTTGGTCAATTTCCATCATCAAGTGTAGACAAAGCTACTGAATTACATAGGATTTTGGTCATTTTCCATCATCAAGTGTAGACAAAGCTACTGAATTACATAGGATTTTGGTCAATTTCCATCATCAAGTGTAGACAAAGCTACTGAATTACATAGGATTTTGGTCAATTTCCATCATCAAGTGTAGACAAAGCTACTGAATTACATAGGATTTTGGTCATTTTCCATCATCAAGTGTAGACAATGGTACTAAATTATATAGGATTTTGGTCATTTTCCATCATCAAGTGTAGACAATGGTACTAAATTACATAGGATTTTGGTCATTTTCCATCATCAAGTGTAGACAAAGCTACTGAATTACATAGGATTTTGGTCATTTTCCACCATTTCCTGTATGCTTTCTAAAAAAACTTTAGATTTCAATTCATCTGAATTCTGGTGTTGTATAACATAACTAATAACTGAGTCTTGAATTTGACAAAGTGCCCTATCAGAAATCACACATAAAATATGACTCATCTCCAACTGAACTATATTGAAACACTTCATATGATGGCCACAGATTCATACACTGGTGGCGAAAAATTAATGATTTTTGGGTCCATAATATGTTCTCCCTTCTTTTTCATGTCTTGGGTGTTTGGATCTATGTCATTTTCCATGCCTTTATTCTCCTCTCTGTGCAAATGATTGAGTAGTTGTGAAAAGATCTGGGAATTAAGAAGCTGAAACTTGCGGATCCGTGACACCATCTTTTGCAATTCCTGTAAAATTAAAAATAAATGACCTATCAGTATGGACCATGTGTACTGTATACCCTATATCAGGTGTTAGCAACCTATGGTACAAATTCCCACTCTTGTAAAGGCATGCAGTATGAGCTTTTGCTTTGTATGCACTTAAAATCATAATTATATTAAAAGAACAAATGTGACTTTGCACATAGCACATAACACACAGCACTTTACAACTGAGCAGACCTGGTTCAGCAGTTCTAAACAGTTGGTGATGCATGACCTATACAAAAAATATAACTACCATGCCAATGCCTGCATTACCCATAATTATCAGGACTATCCTATACCCACAGGTATTTGGACTATCCGATACATTATATCTGTAAGCATGAGGACTACCCTATAACCACAGGTATTTAGACTACCCTATACACTATATCCATGAGTATGAGGACTACCCTATACACTATATCATTAAGTATGAGAACTACCCTATACCCACAGGTATTTGGACTACCCACTACTTTATATCCATAAGTATGAGGACTACCCTATACACTATATCCATAAGTATGAGGACTACTCTATACACTATATCCATAAGTATGAGGACTACTCTATACACTATATCCATAAGTATGAGGACTACTCTATACACTATATCCATAAGTATGAGGACTACTCTATACACTATATCCATAAGTATGAGGACTACTCTATACACTATATCCATAAGTATGAGGACTACTCTATACACTATATCCATAAGTATGAAGTCTGTAAAGTAGAAACAGTTCATTTCATTAAACTTATTAATATTCAGTTTATACTTGTCTCACTTTAAGCATACTAGTAATAAGAAATAGACATCTTATATGCACAAAAGACAATGATGCACATGCCATGTTTTGATTGGGATTAAAGTTGAAATTTCTCTAAGAGGCAATTTTGATAAACTTGAATTCAACATCTATCAATATTGTGAGGTTTTTACATTTACATCTTTCAACAATAACTGGAATTATCAAATTTTTACATTTTCATTTTCAACAATAACTGTAATTATCAGATATTTACATTATATCTATCAATAATAACTGTAATTATCAGATTTTAACATTTATATCTATCAACAATAACAGTAATTATCAGATTGTTACATTTAGATTTATCTGTAATAACAGTAATTATCAGATTTTTACATTTATATCTATCTGCAATAACTGTAATTATCAGAATTTTACATTTACCTTTATCTGTAATAACTGTAATTATCAGATTTATATATTTACATCTATTTGTAATAACAGTAATTATCAGATTTTTACATTTACATCTATCTGTAATAATTGTAATTATCAGATTTTTACATTTATATGTCTTGCTAGTGATGGGGTCCAAGCAACAGACTATAGCATATTTTAAGCAAATAGGTAAGGTAAGGTAAGTACAAATTCTTGGTACGTGGAGGTTTGACCACAGGTGCTTTGACCATAGGTGGTTTGACCATAGGTGGTTTGTCCACAGCGGGGGTTTGATCAAAATATGAAAAGACTATGATTAGTTGTTGGAGCATTAGATGTAAGTATATCTGGGGATTAAAGTGAGGGATTAAAACATATCTTCAGGGATTATAAGTTGCGTAATGTATATCTTAACTTTATCAAGGGATTATACAGTAAGTTGCGTAATTATATCTTAAGTTGCGGCACTTAGTCCATAATTATTTATTTAACTAAATGACAGATGTGCAATAGCGTGCAAATATGTCAGTACATCTGTTTGACCATATGTCTGAACATATGGTAATAGAGGTAGCAACAATCTCTAGTAGATCTACAGCCTTAATTTGTGAAACGTTGGACTTGTTGGCTAATTTGTGTTCATTTTCTGTTTAATAATAAATCGAGTAGGCATGGCACCAGCCTTTATGTGGACCGAAAACAAGCTGTTATTGACTTTTATTTATTACATGTTAATTACTAATTAACATTCGCTTATTGGCAACTCAAAGGAAACTTGTCACATAAAATTTCATTAATTGAACCATAATTTTAAACTCTAAATAACAGTTTATTATTATTATAAAAACCACATGTGGACAAACCACCTATGGACAAACCACCTATGATCAAACCCCCATTGTGGACAAACCACCTATGGTCAAACCACCTATGATCAAAGCACCTGTGGTCAAAGCACCTAGAACCAAATTCTCATTACAGTACAAGTTATGGGATGGGAGACAGGAGACTGTTGTTAATAGGAATATGCTGGGAGACAGGAGACTGTTGTTAATAGGAATATGCTGGGAGACAGGAGACTGTTGTTAATAGGAATATGCTGGGAGACAGGAGACTCTTGTTAATAGGAACATGATGGGAGACAGGAGACTGTTGTTAATAGGAATATGCTGGGAGACAGGAGACTGTTGTTAATAGGAATATGCTGGGAGACAGGAGACTGTTGTTAATAGGAATATGCTGGGAGACAGGAGACTGTTGTTAATAGGAATATGCTGGGAACAGAAATGAATACACCTAGTAGTGGCAGGTTCATGACAGTGGGCCCTGGTCTCTATAAATTGCTTAAGACAATGCACTCTCCAAGCTGCAACAAAATATGTTGAATGGTTCCTTAGCTATACTAATTATCAGAATCTGCTATATGGAGATGTAATACTGACATCAAATGGGAAGTCTGTCTAAATTTGGACTGAAAAGATGGAACCTTTAACATCTCTCCTTGGCAAGTCACATACAAAGGGTCCAAATATATAGATTGGATCTATATTAACACCTCTCCTTGATAAGTCACAGACGCTGGGTCCTAATGGGTCCATATACAACAGGTACAAATAAAATGGGTCCAAATACAAAAGGTCCAAATAAAATGGGTCCAAATACAAAAGGTCCAAATAAAATGGGTCCAAATACAAAAGGTCCAAATAAAATGGGTCCAAATAAAAGGGATCCAAATAGATTGGATCACTAGAGAAAGGCATGAGCTACTGAGGCACTTCTGAAAAATTCAAATACGAATGGACATCAGCAGTGAGAAGATAAAGAGTTGGTGGGACAGACTTAAATCATTGAATTTTCATCTTTATAATATTGCCTGCAATAATTATCAATAAATACTTTTTAACTTTTGAAACAGTATAACTTTCTCTATAAATTGCCTTTATCAAGAAATCTTTGAAAGCAGTTCTACAAGAGGTAAAGCATCATGTGTGCAAGCAAAGACATTGTGCATTATTACATCACTACTTTGAAGATACATTTTTGTGTTATTGTTGATTGGTTCCTTTTCCATCTTTGACCACATATAAATATGCCTTTTGATTGGTTCCATTGCTGTCTTTGATCACATAAAAATATGCCTTTTGATTGGTTCCATTGCTGTCTTTGATCACATAAAAATATGCCTTTTGATTGGTTCCATTGCTGTCTTTGATCACATAAAAATATGCCTTTTGATTGGTTCAATTGCTGTCTTTGATCACATATAAATATGCCTTTTGATTGGTTCCATTGCTGTCTTTGATCACATATAAATATGCCCTTTGATTGGTTCCATTGCTGTCTTTGATCACATATAAATATGCCTTTTGATTGGTTCGATTGCTGTCTTTGATCACATATAAATATGCCTTTTGATTGGTTCCATTGCTGTCTTTGATCACATATAAATATGCCCTTTGATTGGTTCCATTGCTGTCTTTGATCACATATAAATATGCCTTTTGATTGGTTCCATTGCTGTCTTTGATCACATGTAATAATACCTTCTACTTTGGTACCCTTGCTATCCTTGACCACATATAAGTATGCCTTGTGCTTGGTTTCCTTTTTTATCTTTTGATCACATGTAAGTATGCCTTGTGCTTGGTTTCATTGTGCTTGGTGTCCTTCTGTCTTTGATCACATGTAAGAAAGCCTTGTGCTTGGTTTCCTTTCTATCTTTTGATCACATGTAAGCATGCCATGTGTTTGATTCCCTTGCAACACATGATCACATGTAGGTATGCCTTGTGATTGATTTCCTTGTGCTTGGTTTCTTTTCTATCTTTGATCATATGTAAGTATGCCTTGTGCTTGGTTTCCATGTACTTGGTTTCCTTCTGTCTTTGATCACATGTAAGAAAGCCTTGTTTGATTGCCTTGCTATCTTTGATCACATGTGAGTATGCCTTGTGCTTGATTGCCTTGCTATCTTTGATCACATGTAAGTATGCCTTGTGCTTGATTGCCTTGCTATCTTTGATCACATGTAAGTATGCCTTGTGCTTGATTGCCTTGCTATCTTTTATCACATGTAAGTATGCCTTGTGCTTGATTGCCTTGCTATCTTTTATCACATGTAAGTATGCCTTGTGCTTGATTGCCTTGCTATCTTTTATCACATGTAAGTATGCCTTGTGCTTGATTGCCTTGCTATCTTTTATCACATGTAAGTATGCTTTGTGCATGGTTCCCTTGCTATCTTTGATCACATTTGTTAATGAATAGCATAATTCTTCTGATTAATGTTGGATACATTAATTATGTTAAATAATAATACGTATAGCATTGTTTAGATGGTCAACTGAAAGCAGCTGAATTTCAGTAGTTCTTATGCAGGAAGGATATGAATGAATTTTTAATTTTTACTTTGGGTTTGATACAAATCCCTCAAATCTGCCATCACATAATGTGTTGTCAGATCTGGGTCTGTGAAGTGTGTAAGGAGTAATCAGTATAACAAAAAGCATAGACCCTGATCTGTAGATGCATTATGCTACAGCAGATCAGGATCTTTGTTGTTTTTAGTTTGACTTATAAGCGAGTATATACAGTATCAGTATAATGTAAGCCACTACATCCAGACATCACTCCAGAGATTTCACATCTAAGGGTAGTAAGCAAGTAAAATATTTTTATTCTGTCACATCTAAGGATAGTAGGCAAGTAAAATATTTTTATTATGCATGTCACATCTACAGGTAGTAAGCAAGTAAAATATTTATATTATGTCACATCTAAGGGTAGTAAGCAAGTAAAATATTTATATTATGTCACATCTAAGGGTAGTAAGCAAGTAAAATATTTTTATTATGTCACATCTAAGGGTAGTAAGCAAGTAAAATATTTTTATTATGTCACTTGTAAGGGTAATAAGCAAGTAAAATATTTTTATTATGTCATATCTAAGGGTAGTAAGCAAGTAAAATATTTTTATTATGTGAAATCATTCAAGGCAATTTTAATGGTTATAATATGAAAGCAGGTAATAAATTACACAAGTACATGTCATTCTTAGAACACTTAATAATTTAATAAATAATTTTTAAAAAATTTAATAAATTACACAAGTAGATTTCATTCTTAGAACACTTAATAAATTAATAAATAATTTAAAAAAAAATTAATAAATTACACAAGTACATGTCATTCTTAGAACACTTAATAAATTAATAAATAATTTTAAAAAAATTTAATAAATTACACAAGTACATGTCATTCTTAGAACACTTTTGCCAACCAGGTCAGGTCACATTAAAGATGGAGAAAAATATGATTTAAGGATGGTGAGAAAATATTTTAAAAATATAGTGCCAATAATTTCAATGAATGAATGAATGAATGAATGAATGAATGAATGAATGAATGAATCAATCAATCAATCAATCAATCAATCAATCAATCAATCAATCAATCAATCAATCAATATTTAAAAAACCATAAAACCCTATAGACTTGAATAAATGTGAACTATAAACAGAGTTGCTATCATACTAGATCCAGTTAAAGAAGTACAGTTAAAGAAGTACAGTTAAAGAAGTACAGTGATATTATTTTACTGCAGTGGAAAATGCTTACAATTCCCTCCAAAGTATCATTCTTCATATCAACCCTGTTGACCTTCACGATGTGGTAGCAGAAGTCCAAAACCTCAAAACGTCTGTGTTGCTGCAGTAGAACCATTAGTGTGCAGCCTGCCCAGTTTAGACCCTCACCAAATAGCTGTCTGTATTATGATGGAAATGAAAGAAATGTTTTCTAAATATTTGAATGAAATGTGAATTCAGTTTATCGGTTCTTTAATGTATATACATGCCATCATTGGGACTGTTTTACATGATACAATAATGCAACAGGTATACACTATAACAAATCTTGGACTGTAAAATATACAATATTTGGCCCTCAATAAAGTAGAATTGTAAATGATGGATGCATCAACAAGGACCCACTCATAGCAATATGCCTAGCAGGCTTTAAACAGGTAACATAGTTGAGAAACCAAAATTATGAAAATGAGCATTCATGGACATAACTAAATGACACTGAAAAATCCAAGTCAACGGTGTGTCATAAATCTGGTTGAAATGAATATTCTGTAGTAGAGTTATGCTTGAGAAACCCAAGTTCAATGGACAGGTAATCAGCAACCATAACACTTCCATATAATGGAATCAGATGTTTAAAATTAAAATCAAATAAGGTGTTTCCTGTGAAAAGCTGCAAGCTAAAATTAGCTGAAATCAAACAACCCTTGTCAAAGTAGCACTGTGGAAAGTGAAGTCAGGAAGATGGAGAGTACAGTGCAAGAAATACTGTAAACAATATTGCACAATCTTGAAATCTAGTTCAGATCACATCAATATGAAATTTCATTGGTTGAAATGTAGTTCAGATCACATCAATATGAAATTTCATTGGTTGAAATCTAGTTCAGATCACATCAATATGAAATTGCATTGGTTGAAATCTAGTTCAGATCACATCAATATGAAATTGCATTGGTTGAAATCTAGTTCAGATCACATCAATATGAAATTTCATTGGTTGAAATCTAGTTCAGATCACATCAATATGAAATTTCATTGGTTGAAATCTAGTTCAGATCATATCAATATGAAATTTCATTGGTTGAAATCTAGTTCAGATCACATCAATATGAAATTGCATTGGTTGAAATCTAGTTCAGATCACATCAATATGAAATTTCATTGGTTGAAATCTAGTTCAGATCACATCAATATGAAATTGCATTGGTTGAAATCTAGTTCAGATCACATCAATATGAAATTTCATTGGTTGAAATCTAGTTCAGATCACATCAATATGAAATTTCATTGGTTGAAATCTAGTTCAGATCACATCAATATGAAATTTCATTGGTTGAAATCTAGTTCAGATCACATCAATATGAAATTGCATTGGTTGAAATCTAGTTCAGATCACATCAATATGAAATTGCATTGGTTGAAATCTAGTTCAGATCACATCAATATGAAATTGCATTGGTTGAAATCTAGTTCAGATCACATCAATATGAAACTGCATTGGTTGAAATCTAGCTCAAACAAGATATCATTAATGTGAAATTGCATTGGTTAAAATCTAGCTCAAACAAGATATCTTTAATGTGAAATTGCATTTGTTTGAATCCAGTGCAACAAAGATTTTATCAACATGAAACTGCATTTGTTGAAATTATCCAACAATTACAAGCGAAGTATTGCTACATAAACCAAAGCCGAGCAATAGACAATCAAGGGGCATAACTCCTGAAGACAATGTTCAAATTCTCATCAATGCAGAACTTGATGATAAATCCAACAAATCTTGTTAGTGTTATACCGCTGAAGCTAAAATCAGCAGACAGAGGGCACAATTCCTGCAAATAATGAATGCTGGATTTCTAACTCACTTAGGGACTAAAAAGCTGCAATTGATCAAAATACAATAATCATTGGTAAATTAGCATGAAATAAATCAGTCAGGCAGATGGCCAATCAGGGGACACATCTCTAGTACATATAAATAATATAGTGAAACACTTCCTTCAAGGTCTCATCAAAGTTAAACTGCATGCCAAAAAAAGCTGAAACCTGAATATCCTTGACAATGTTAAACTGGTGAATGGAAAGTCAAGCGGTCAGGTACTTGTAGACTAAAACTCCATTACTTGATGATTCAGAAGGCTGACAATCAAACTTTTGAGATCTCATCAATGTCAAGCTGCATACCAATTTTGGTTCAAGTCCAATAATATCATGTAAAGTCGTTATCTAAAACCCAAATTAATGATGGGCAGAGGGATTGATTGACTGGTGAACACATGATAAATGTCATTAGTACATCACTGCACAGACCTCAACAAGCAGGGGCAAACATAATTAGCATAGCACTCCATAGTCTTCAAACATGATTACCATAACACTCCATAGTCTTCAAACATGATTACCCTAGCACTCTACAGTCTTCAAACTGGAATACCATAGCACTCCACAGTCTTCAACATGATTACCATAGCACACCATAGTCTTCAAACTGGATTACCAAGGCACTCAACAGTCTTCAAACTGGATTACCATAGCACTCCAGTCTTCAAGATAATTACCATAGCACTACAGTCTTTAAACACGATTACCAGCACTCCACAGTCTTCAAACATAATTACCATAGCACTCCACACTCTAATAACTTGATTACCATAGCACTCCACACTCCAATAACTTGATTACCATAGCACTTCAGTCTTCAAACATAATTACCATAGCACTCCACACTCTAATAACTTTATTACCATAGCACTACACAGTCTTCAGACATAATTACCATAGCACTCCACACTCTAATAACATGATTACTATAGCACTACATAGTCTTCAAACAAGATCACCATAGCACTCCGAAGTCTTCAAAAATCATTACCATAGCACTCCATAGTCTTCAAACATGATTGCCATAGCACTCCACACTCTAATAACATAATTACCATATTACTCCACACTCTAATAACATGATTACCATAGCACTACATAGTCTTCGAACATGATTGCCATAGAACTCCATAGTCTTCAAAAATCATCACCATAGAACTCTATAGTCTTCAAACATGATTTCCATAGCACTCTATAGTCTTCAAAAATGATTACCATAGCACTACAAAGTCTTTAAACATGATTACCATAGCACTACACACTCTAATAACATGATTACCATAGCACTACATAGTCTTCAAACATGATTACCATAGTACTCCATAGTCTTCATAAATCATTACCATAGCACTCTATAGTCTTCAAACATGATTGCCATAGCACTCCACACTCTAATAACATGATTACCATAGCACTCCACACTCTAATAACATGATTATCATAGCATTCGACACTCTAAAAGCATGATTACCATAGCACTCCATAGTCTTCAAACATGATTACCATAGCACTACATAGTCTTCAGACATGACTGCCATTGCACTCCACACTCTAAAAACATGATTACCATAGCACTCCACACTCTAATAACATGATTACCATTGCATTCCACACTCTAATAACATGATTACCATAGTACTACATAATCTTCGAACATGATTGCCATAGAACTCCACACTCTAATAACATGATTACCATAGCACTCCATAGTCTTCAAACATGATTACCATATCACTCCATAGTCTTCGAAAATCATCACCATAGCACTCCATAGTCTTCAAACATGATTGCCATAGCACTCCATACTCTAATAACATAATTACCATATTACTCCACACTCTAATAACATGATTACCATAGCACTCTATAGTCTTCAAACATGATTGCCATAGCACTCCACACTCTAATAACATGATTACCATAGCACTCTATAGTCTTCAAACATGATTGCAATAGCACTCCACACTCTAATAACATGATTACCATAGCACTCCACACTCTAATAACATGATTACCGTAGCACTACAAAGTCTTCAAACATAATTACCATATCACTCCATAGTCTTCAAACATGATTACCATAGCACTACATAGTCTTCAAACATGATTGCCATAGCACTCCACACTCTAATAACATGATTGCCATAGCACTCCACACTCTAATAACATGATTACCATAGCATTCCACAGTCTAATAACATGATTACCATATCACTCCACACTCTAATAACATGATGACCATAGCACTCCACAGTCTAATAACATGATTACCATAGCACTCCACAGTCTAATAACATGATTGCCATAGCACTCTACACTCTATTAACATGATTACCATGCACTAAACAGTCTTCAAACATGATAAACATAGCACTCCAGTTTTCAAAAATCATTACCATAGCACTAAAGTCTTTAAGATTTATTACCATAGCACTCCACCATCTTCAAACATGTTTACCATAGCTTTCCAGTCTTCAAACATGATTGCCACAGCACTCAGTAAACTTCAAAATAAGTTGCCAAATGATATTTTTACATTTTGCAGGATCAAAGCAATGTTATTGTATATGCAAATCCATATATCCATGTGTATTTTTTTTAACTCGAGGCTAAGTTAAATACATATGCAGAAAAAAGGATTATACAAACTTGTACTGTACCTAGAAGTGAACACAGTAAGCCCTAGAATCCATATTAAAAACTACACACTATTTAGTGACTGGTAATTATTGTGAATTCATTATTATTCACAATCTACTCATTTCTGCAGTTTATGTGTGTAATGCAGATTGTCCCCATTCCTTCACCACCAACCAAGAAAGTAAATGGTGCATTTATTGTTGTGAGAAATACACATCAAGACAAGCTTATGAAATATGATGACCAATACAAATTGACAGATAGCAATTTAATCATGATGATCAATGGAGATTGACAGATAGCAATTTAATCATGATGGTCAATGGAGATTAATAGATAGCAATTTAATCATGATGGTCAATGGAGATTGACAGATAGAAATTTAATCATGATGGTCAATGGAGATTGACAGATAGAAATTTAATCATGATGGTCAATGGAGATTGACAGATAGAAATTTAATCATGATGGTCAATGGAGATTGACAGATAGAAATTTAATCATGATGGTCAATGGAGATTGACAGATAGCAATTTAATCATGATGGTCAATGGAGATTGACAGATAGCAATTTAATCATGATGGTCAATGGAGATTGACAGATAGAAATTTAATCATGATGATCAATGGAGATTGACAGATAGAAATTTAATTATGATGATCAATGGAGATTGACAGATAGCAATTTAATCATGATGGTCAGTGGAGATTGACAGATAGAAATTTAATCATGATGATCAATGGAGATTGACAGATAGAAATTTAATTATGATGATCAATGGAGATTGACAGATAGCAATTTAATCATGATGGTCAATGGAGATTGACAGATAGAAATTTAATCATGATGGTCAATGGAGATTGACAGACAGATATTTAATCATGATGGTCAATGCAGATTGACAAACAGCAATTTAATTAAAATGTTCAGTGGAAATCATAATGGATGATCCATGCAAATTGACAAATAGAACTATAATCCTGATGATCACTAGAAATTGACAATAGAAATTTAATCCTAATGATCAATGGAAATTGACAGATAGCAATGTAATTGTGATGATCAATGCAAATTGACAAATAGAACTTTAATTATGATGATCAATGGAAATTGACAGATAGCAATTTAATCCTGATGATCAATGCAAATTGACACATAGAAATTTAATCCTGATGATCAATCAAAATTGAAAACAAATTAATCATGATGATCAAAACATATAGAAATAGCAATTTAATCCACATGAAAACTTTCATTAACTTGAAATCTCTTCATTATTGTAAAACTGTATCTGATGTGATAAAAAAATAAAAAAAATTATTCCTTGTTGTATTTTGGGAAAAAATTCTACATTAATATTAAATGAATCATTATATAAATATATAATGTTTTGACATTTGAAGATTATAATTTCCTCTTACCATTGAGTAATGTTTGTAGATGAAAGAAAAATTCAGCTTTAAGAAAAACTGCAATAACGGTATGAAATCAAAGTTTGTGGAGTCAATTATTGGCAAGTCATGAAATCTAAATAATTTTTTCTAAGTTTTGACTTGACTGCTATCTTTTGAATAAAATGTTTTGCCAATAGTTTTATATCTCACATATTACCAAATGTCTGTGTGACATGAATGGGGCCATAACACCGACATAACAAGGGAATAATTATGTCAAAATGAATGGTGCCATAACACCGACATAACAAGGGAATAATTATGTGCTATTTATAAATTATCAACTTTATTTTGCATTCAATATTAACACCATAGAGTTTGATTAAGTCTCAACTGCAAGCAAATAAGCATTTATGTGATATGGATGCCACCACCAATATGAAGCAATTAAAAAAATTATTAAATATGCAGAGGTTGAGTGAAACGTCAAGCAGGGCCCATAACTCTCAATCAAATTTAATAATGTTGAGCATTGTACTGATAGCTAGGTATTTAAAGTATAAATCCTCATATCAAATTTAGTTTCAACTTAATAACTTCTTCAGAAAACATTTATCAAGTGAAGATAAAATAGATGATTAATAGAAAATGTGTGATATGATGTGTTAAATATGGGAAAAATATGGAACCACCACACAAACTTACTCGATACTTAGATTTTGTCCTACTGGCATGCAGAAAACAAACTGCATGGCACTCCATAGTCTGTGAAATTCCTGGCACTCATTTACATTTATTACACCATTTTCTGGAGGTTTTCCTCGCCAAATCTCATCATCCAGGAATGTTTGGATTTGGTATAAGATAGCTTGGAACATGGATAGACCACAGCAAAGTTTTTCTTGTGTCAGAAGCTGTGCAGCCTTTGCCGTGTCAGCTTGCTGCAATCAGCAGAACACAGACATTAAGTTATTTAGTTATAGATACAGGTTTTAATACAAAGTCAAAAAAATGATATTCTTGACACATTAATAACAATGTCTGGCATGTCATGAATCATAAAAATATGAGAACTGTATAAACTGGAAAATTAAACAAATTCTACAAGCCTCGAATATCTTGGAACATACTTATTGTTAATATGTTACCAAAGATCTATGCCAGATACACTTTAAAAATATTATTCATTTTGTATAATATGCAATTAATTGCTAATTAAATCCATAACAAACTGACATGGAAGGTTGGCTAAACAAATGTTTGATATTCCATGGGTGACAAATCTGACTAGACCACCCATCCAAAGTTCCTCAACAACAAACTGAATTGAATGGATGATATTGTAGTTGATGAATAATATAATAATGCAAGGATGATAATTCCCTTACCATAACCGGATGAGATACTTATTGGTTACTGCATTTGTATTGGAAAATATGAAATAGTTTTTTTTTGGATGGAAATATCGCACAACCTTGGGAGTGCACTATATCCATCCAACAAAAAGAGTTCATATTTTCATATACAAATACAGTAACCTTTTTATTATATTCTCATTTTCTTATTCTTACTAAGACTTAATTATTTAAACAAAGTAACTGAATGTATGCCATATTCCAAACTAATACACAAGTGCAGATTCATCAGTACAACACCAATATTAATGTGCACATAACTCCACCCAGATAAACTTAGACTAGGTCATGGAAGACATAACTTTCAAAAGAAAATGGCATTTTCATCTACTTAAAATTGAAATTTAGAGTCATATTGTGAATGAATGCCCATTGCAACAACTTTTCCATTTGATCTGGAATAAATAGATTTTGTATTTTTGTTGATTCTATGAAATTTCATGATTATGGACTGGATTTATCTTGGCCAATTTAACATGAAGTACATCTGATTTCAGCTAGTGTGTTGACATCTGCAAGTGTGTTTCTGTTCTGTCAATGAATATTTGAAATCATAATATGGGGAAAGTATGAAGTCTTTCATTTGCAATTATCATAAGGATGCTATGGCATAGGTATAATGCATGTTTTCATTTTAAATGCAGAAATAATTGCATTTGGAATATACATGTAGTTAAAATTACATTACAATTTTGAAATGTGTAATAAAGCTTGAGAACCTATGGCATTGCTCATGCAATTCAGATTTGCAGAACTAAGAAAAATACATTTTGAATTTCAGGATGTTAAAAGTAAGTAAATTTTTTGTCATTCTTATTACCAGCTAAAGAAGATAGTTTATGCCTTGTCACTTGCATGTTATTTGTAGGTACCCATCAATTTTATGAAATCTATTGCTAGCCTAAATCTGAAACATTGTATCAAGAAAGTTAATGTGGAATGTAGCAAAGCAGCTGGTATATGGCAGTCCACAAAACATGTTTTAGTTCATTCAGAAACAAATTTGTATCAACCAAAATGTAAAGTAGATAGAATGTGAGTGTACATGTATTGCCCACAAAGTAGTGTCTAATACACTATTGGGCACACATGAGTGCAATATGAAGTACACATGAGTGCAATATGTATTGCCTACAAAGTAGTGTCTAATTCACTATTGGGCACACATGAGTGCAATATGAAGTGCACATGAGTGCAATATGAAGTACACATGAGTGCAATATGAAGTACACATGAGTGCAGTACACATGAGTGCAATATGAAGTACACATGAGTGCAGTACACATGAGTGCAATATGATGTATACATGAATGCAATATGAAGTACACATGAGTGCAATATGAAGTGCACATGAGTGCAAGATCATAAAATACTGAATGATTCTGACAGTGTAAAATTAATGGAGAAATAAAACAGCATAAAATAACAAAGAAAGAATCTGTGTTGGGTTAGGAAGTAGCTCTAGATTACTAAACATTTGCATAGAAAACATTTTTGATACCAACTACTCTGCATCACTCTTGCTGGGCTAGTAAGTGAAATAAAGAACTGCCACTTCTTGCAGTATTGATAGAAGAAAAAAAAGAAAATGAATTACTCTGCTGACTAAATAAAATATTTAACTGAAATGAATCACTGGAAAACATCATGGAAGCAGTGGAAAACTTCATTTAATTAGTTCCTTTAAAGAGTTTAAATATTTAAATGAAATGAATCACTGAAAAACATCATTTAATCACTGGAAAACATCATTTAATCACTGGAAAACATTATGGAATCACTGGAAAACATCATGGAATCACTGGAAAACTTCATTTAAATAGTTCCTTTAAAGAGTTTAAATATTTAACTGAAATGAATCACTGGAAAACATCATGGGATCACTGGAAAACATCATTTAATCACTGGAAAACATCATTTAATCACTGGAAAACATCATGGAATCACTGAAAAACACCATTCAAATAGTTCCCTTAAAGAGTTTAAATATTTAACTAAAATGAATCACTGGAAAACATCATTTAATCACTGGAAAACATCATAATGGGATCACTGGAAAACATCATGGAATCACTAGAAAACATCATGGAATCACTGGAAAACTCCATGGAATCACTGGAAAACTTCATTTAAATAGTTCCTTTAAAGAGTTTTGCTTTCTTGAGCATAAAATAAAAAAAAAAAAACATAAAATGTCAACAGGTTGGAAAAGTTAATTAGAACAGAAGTGGTGTAAAAATGATAACAGCTAAATCTAAATTTTAGCATTTCCCCAAGACCAAAAACATTACTTTTGTCTTCCCAAGTGCTCAGTTTTGCAAGTATAACTTTGATTACTACCATTTGTCTTTGTGAAAGACAAGTATATTTATCTTGTATTGAAAAATGCAAGGATGTTCCAAATGATTGGTATACCTGTTGGGTGCCATGTTCAGAGATAACTTTAGTGATGTGCAGTGCAGAATATTTGGTCACTAAACGGTCCATAGCTTTCTTGGCCCTTACTCTCCTGTCCTCCTTGCTTTCGTTATCTAATAATTAGAGTATGAATTCTATTAGTAGCAGTAGTAATAATTATGACAATGACATTAATAATAACAACAGTACCAATAAAAATGAAACATAAATTCCAGAAATTGATGAACCCAATTTTTTGCTGTTAAACATTGATAGATATCATGGTGAAATAAAATTTGTTGAAATCAAATAACAATACATGCAATAAACTGAGCATATATGGAAACAAACATGGTTGAGTTTGTCAGTTATTAGTGTAGTGAGTACTCAAGTTTATCTTAAATTCAACTCCAAATCGTGGAAAAGAGCACTCAATAAAAGTAATAAAAGTAATAAAAGTAATAAAATAAAAATATTGTGCAGGAGATAATGTGGAAGGGTCTGATTATTAGGAGCTGTAACTTGGCTAAATGCAGACGACTTAACACCTCCATTAACTTCAAGCATCATGCTAAATTTTGTTGATATGCTATAATTATTAAGGGAATTACTGCTCAGAAACAGAAGTGGGTGGTGTCTGACAAACAAGGGCCATAACTCTGCTAAATGATGGCTCAGAACATATAAATGAATTTATCCAAAAGCTCAAGCATATTCAGCTATATATCAAACATGTTGAAAGCTATACCAGTTTGATCAGCCATGCTAGTAAGATGATGCTGAAGATCATCTTGAACAGACTTAAACCACAAGCAGAGAAGATTAACGCTGAAGAACAGGAAGGGTTCCAGAGTGGAAGAAGCACAATAGAACAAATATTCAATTTCAGGGTTCTGTGTGAAAAGTACTCACAACATCAACATCTCAGAAAAAGTACTCACAACATATAAAAGACGTCTATCATGTGTTCATAGATTTCAAAAAGGCCTTTGATAGAGTATGGCATGAGGCATTCTGGGTCACAATGAAGAAGTACAACCAATACCATCAAGATGTATGCCACGTCTTCCAGTGCAGTAATTGCTTAAGGTTCTGTGAGGGTCTTGCTTCAAACAGTGGGAGTATGTCAAGGCTGTCTCCTATCACTCATGCTTTTCAACATCTACTCAGAGTGCATCATGAGCGAAGCCTTGGAAAACCACAGCACTAGAGGGCGTAACAACACCAACCTCCACTTTGCAGACAACATCGATGGGCTGGCAGGCAGTGAAGATGAGCTTGCCACCTTAGTGAAGAACCTAGATGAAACATCTTCCAGATTTTACATGGAGATAAGCATTGAGAAGACAAAGCTGATGACAAATAGTGGCAAACAAATTAAAGTCAGAGGAAAGGAACTGAAAACAGTTAGTTCAAATATCTTGGTTCCATAATAACTGAAGAGGTATCCAGAGCAGAAAGTCTGTCATGAGCAGCAAAAACAACAGCAGCTAAGTCAAAGTTAAGACCCATTTTGAGAGACAAGAATATCTGTCTGAAAACTAAAATCAGTCTATTGATAGCACTAGTCATCTCAATCTTTTTGCATTCATGTGAGACTTGGACCCTGACAGCAGAATTACAACGAAGAATCCAGGCACTTGAAATGAGATGTTACAGAACCAACCTTGGCATCTTTTATATGGACCACATCACCAATGAAGAAGTGCACACCACCATCAGGTGCAAAGTTCCCCAATAAAAAGACCTCTTCACCACCATCAAAAAGAGAAAGCTGAAATGGTATGACCATGTCACTAGAGTCATCTGTCTGTCCACAACAGTTCTGCAGGGCAGCATCCAAGGAGGCAGAAGGAGAGGTTGACAGAGAAAAAAGTGGACTGACAACATCACAGAAGTGATCAGGAAAAGGTTTGCAGAGACAGAGGCATTGATGCTTGATTGAGACAAGTGGAGGGAACTGGTCAGATGTTCAGCAGCACAGTGCCTCGATGACCACACTAAGTCAAGAGACTGACGATGATGATGAATGAACTGAGAAACATAATTACTATTTTGAAGCTCAGAAGGCATGATACATTCAAGGGGCCATAACTCCACCAAATGATGACATCAAATGAAACTGACAAGTTTTCATAACTGACAAGTGTGTCTCAAACAATTAGGGGCCTTTACCATAAAAAAGTATGATGTATAATGCAGATAATGTAAATTATATGAGATCCTGTGTATTTCACAATGGTAACTAAAACTGAGCACCAAATTTAATAGAAGTTTATTTAACACTGCTTAAGTGTTGCATCACATTTATTATATTGACTCTAAAATCTCTGCCTTGATGAAAAATCCTTACCTTTAATATTTTTTATGAATGAAAAAACTAATATCTCTCTCTCTCTCTCTCTCTCTCTCTCTCTCTCTCTCTCTCTCTCTCTCTCTCTCTCTCTCTCTCTCTCTCTCTCTCTCTCTCTCTCTCTCTCTCTGTTTGTCTGTCATTGTCTCTCTCTCTGGTATGAGTAGTATTACAAAAAGAGATTAATATTAATTTATTATAGTGAAAATTCCCTGAACCAGCCTGTCTGTAATCCAGTCTGCCCTGTAGTCAAGCTTAGTAATTTTGTTTTAATAAGGTCATTCTGATAGCTATCAAACAAGTCTATCTTGAACCAAATCTTCCTGAAAACTAGCTTGATAATTTGGTCACAAAAAGGCAATTCCACCTGTTATCAAATCTCTGTATCTGGCCACTTCTATCAAGTCAAAATTCTTTGCGCCAAAAGTATCTGGCTCAGGGTTTCACTGTATTTTGGACTTTTCAATCAAGAGTTTTTTTATGATGCAATTTTGAAATAATTCAATGAAGGTTCAGTTTTTTTTACTGGTTGTATGAAAAATGTAAAACACTAAATTTGTTTTCTGTTTCTCATACTTAATAAGCTAACAGGAGTGGACATCATTATTTTCAAGAAACAATCAAATGCAATCAATCAATCAATCAATCAATCAATCAATCAATCAATCAATCAATCAACCAATCAATCAATCAATCAATCAATCAATCAATCAATCAATCATCTTTACCTCACTAAGACTACCTATGTATGACATGTATCTTTACCTTTGGTGCTTTTTATAACTGCTAAACACATTAAACAAACCTTTTCGAGCAATATGTGGTGGGGGTATGATGTTATTGAATGCTGCAGCTTGCCTCAAATCACAGATCTCTTCCTGGTTCTGAAAGAAAATTTAAATACCAAACTTACTTTCTAGAGATGTAAAGTCAATGAAGGAAATCAAAAAGCTGGCTTTTTCAAAGGGTATAAATCTAAGAAGAATTTGGTGGCATGCATTCTTACCTGCAATAACCTTTTGACCAGCTGGTAGCTGACCTACACAAGTAAGCTTTTATTTTTAACTGAAGCTAGACTGCAAATTTGATGGTATGCCATTGCAAATCCTTTTGCTTTTCTTACATCACCATTCTAATCCAGGTATCACAATGATAAATCTGTCACATATGTGTCTTTATGTCACCATTCTAACCCATGTATCACAATGAGAAATCTGTCACATATGTCACCATTCTAATCAAGGTATCACAATGAGAAATCTGTCAAATATGTGTCTTTATGTCACCATTCTAATCCAAGTGTCATAATGAGAAATCTATCACATATGTGTCTTTATATCACCATTCTAATCCAGGTGTCATAGTAAGAAATCTGTCATACATGTGTCTTCATGTTACCATTCTAAACCAGAGGTCATAAGTAGAAATCTGTCACATGTTTCTTCATGTTACCATTCGAAACCAGTGGTCAAAAGTAGAAATCTGTCACATATGTGTCTTCCTGTTACCATTCTAAACCAGAGGTCATAAGTAGAAATCTGTCACATATGTGTCTTCATGTCACAATGCTAATCCAATGGGAATAATCAGATATCTGTCACATATGTGTCTTCATGTCACAATGCTAATCCAATGGGAATAATCAGATATCTGTCACATATGTGTCTTCATGTCACAATGCTAATCCAATGGGAATAATCAGATATCTGTCACATATGTGTCTTCATGTCACAATGCTAATCCAATGGGAATAATCAGATATCTGTCACATTACTGCCATAATTATATGTGTGCATTTTCTCATCTTCCTTAATGCATTATTGTAAATGGCTGATCACAAATTCTGGATTCATAATTCTATCCATGTATTCTTCATTGCAAATGCTACTTTTCTTCTGCATTATTGTCAATGGCTGCTTATAAGTGCATTATTCCTAATTCTAGTCATGAATTTTTTATTCTTCATTGATGCAGCCAACTACTGAATTAATTATGCAGTTTGTTGTATGGCAAATGATAGGTAAAATAAAAAGGGATTAAGAATTCCCAAAGGTTTTCTTATTCTTATCAAATCTTCATTTTGGAATATATTTTGTAGCAAAAGCCGAAATAATCAAAATGTGGAAAATCATGTTTGTATTATGATAACAATGTTTACTTGTGATTAAAAGTATCAGATTTAGTGTACAATTTTTTTAATACTTAATTTGTTCATATACAGAGCCTCAACCTTGAAACTATGAAATTCAATGTATTTATTAAAAAAAACAGCCTGTTTACATCCCTTACAACTTCTGTCTCTAAAAGTGGAAATAAATACAAAAGACATTATGTTACAGTTAATTTTATTTATTTGCAATTCTTATCATTATCCATTTGACAAGTGTGACAAGATCAATGGTACTCATAAACAATCAATTTTAATTATATATATATATACTGTAAATCAATTTAAATTAGTAGGCATAACAAATTTCATGTTTTTTTAAAGGCATATTGAAATACAAAAATCAAATCATGATAAAATATTGAGCGCGTATATGTATATCTCTATTTAAAAAAAGCCGCTACAGAAGATTATTATGTCATTAATATCCATGCATTTTATGGAGAAGACATATTTAAAGACAAACTACTCTACAGTGTTTTTATAGACAGATTTTCCTAGTGTCCTTTATAAACAGACTTCTTTGCAGTGTCCTTATAGGCAGACTTCCCTACAGTGTCCTTTATGAACAGACTTCTCTACAGTGTCTTTAACAACAGACATCCCTACTATGTCTTTTATATACAGTCTTCCCTACTGTGTCCTTTATATACAGACTTCCCTACAGTGTCCTTATATACAGACTTCCCTACAGTGTCCCTATAGACAGACATCCCTACAGTGTCTTTTAAGACAGACTTCCCTACAGTGTCTTTATATACAGACTTCCATACAGCGTCTTTATATACAGACTTCCCTACAGTGTCCTTATATACAGACTTCCCTACAGTGTCCCTATAGACAGACTTCCCTACAGTGTCCTTTAAGACAGACATCCCTACAGTGTCTTTATATACAGACTTCCATACAGTGTCCTTAGAATACAGATTCCCATATATTTTACTAAATGAAAATTCTGGATCTAAGATTTGTACCATTTATTATTTAGCCAGTATGAATACATATGAACAAGAAACATGCCTTACAGGACTCCTCCTTATCCAAGACATATGCTAGTAAATACAACAAGTCCCTTCTCTCACTTTTATTTTAGTTTTTTTAACACTGCTGACTAAACGATATCTGTCCATAAAGAAAATATTGTTGTGGTCCAAATCCCTTTTAAGACAGGTTATGTTAAATTTATCCAGAATTATCAATTAGTTTGACATTGGGAAATTTGTATATTAAGGACACTGTAGGAAAGTTTGTATATTAAGGACACTGTTGGGAAGTCTATCTATAGAGTTACTTTAGGGAAGTCTGTCTCTAAAGATACTGTTGCAAAGTCTGTCTATAAGGACACTGTAGGGATGTCTGTCTATAGGGACACTGTAGGGAAGTCTGTCTTTAAGGACACTGTAGGGAAGTCTGTCTTAAAGGAAACTGTAGAGAAGTCTGTCTTTAAGGACACTGTAGAGAAGTCTGTCTATAGGAACACTGTAGGGAAGTCTGTCTATAGGGACAATGTAGGGAAGTCTGTCTATAGGGACAATGTAGGGAAGTCTGTCTATAGGGACACTGTAGAGAAGTCTGTCTTTAAGAACACTGTTGGGAAGTCTGTCTTTAAGGACACTGTAGGGAAGTCTGTCTATAGGAACACTGTAGGGAAGTCTGTCTATAGGGACAATGTAGGGAAGTGTGTCTATAGGGACACTGTAGGGAAGTCTGTCTTAAAGGACACTGTAAGGAAGTCTGTCTTTAAGGACACTGTACGGAAGTCTGTCTATAGGAACATTGTAGAGAAGTCTGTCTATAGGAACACTGTAGGGAAGTCTGTCTATAGGGACACTGTAGGAAAGTCTGTCCATAGGGACACTGTAGGGAAGTCTGTCTTTAAGGACACTGTAGGAAAGTCTTTCTATAGGAAACTGTAGGAAGTCTATCTATAGGGACACTGTAGGGAAATATCTAGCCATTTGTTATAGTCCACTGAATAATCCCTTATAGACTGGTAAATAAACATAAACAAATTTCTTAATCAGTTTAGTACAAGTTTGCAAATGTCTGTTGAGTCATGTTGCCAGTCCAGGGTTATAGGTCATAAAGAACTATCATCTGGTAATATTCATTCCACTCCTTAATGGTGTGGGAGGAGTTAACTGGACTTGTATAAATAATCTGAAATAATTGATTCAGATTGTACTTCCTGTTAGTGTGTTCTTGATGGTTTAAATATTCATGATGGAATAC
Source organism: Unio delphinus (assembly GCA_029339505.1). NCBI lineage: Eukaryota > Metazoa > Mollusca > Bivalvia > Unionida > Unionidae > Unio > Unio delphinus. The sequence goes on along the minus strand of JAQISU010000124.1, from coordinate 52,673 downwards.
AGAATGCTGGGCTCCATGTGTTACCCTTTGTAGTGTACTAGTAAAGCTATAGTATTATCTATAGACAAACTTTTGTTGACTTCATCACTTCTAGCAATTGTATACATGTAACAGTTTTCCTCAAATATTCATCTTCTATAATCCAGTAGCATATTATTATTTATTGGTGTTTGACTAATCATGCATACAAGCATAAAAAATGTAATGTCTCTGTATTTAGTGGTGTTTGACTAATCATGCATACAAGCATAAAAAATGTAATGTCTCTGTATTTAGTGGTGTTTGACTAATTATGCATACAAGCATAAAAAATGTGATGTCTCTATTTATTGGTGTTTAACTAATCATGCATACAAGCATGGGAAATGTGATGTCTCTGTATTTATTGGTGTTTGACTAATCTTGCATACAAGCATGGAAAATGTAATGTCTCTGTATTTAGTGGTGTTTGACTAATTATGCATACAAGCATGCAAAATGTAATGTTTCTGTATTTAGTGGTGATTGATTAGTCATGCATACGAGCTTATTGAAATAGATATGAGAACAGATGAAGGAAGAAAAGTATGCAAGCACAGGGAACAAAAACAAAATACCAAATAATCATTTAGTATAAAATACATACATATTTCTTACAATTTTCTAATGCAAAATCCAAACATATTTCTTAAAATGTTCTAATGCAAAATCCAAACATATTTTGTAGTTTTCTAATGCAAAATCCAAACATATTTCTTAAAATGTTCTAATGCAAAATCCAAACATATTTTGTACAGTTTTCTAATGCAAAATCCAAACATATTTTGTACAGTTTTCTAATGCAAAATCCAAACATATTTTGTACAGTTTTCTAATGCAAAATCCAAACATATTTCTTAAAATGTTCTGATGCAAAATCCAAACATATTTTGTACAGTTTTTTAATGCAAAATCCAAACATATTTCTTAAAATGTTCTAATGCAAAATCCAAACATATTTTGTACAGTTTTCTAATGCAAAATCCAAACATATTTCTTAAAATGTTCTAATGCAAAATCCAAACATATTTTGTACAGTTTTCTAATGCAAAATCCAAACATATTTCTTAAAATGTTCTAATGCAAAATCCAAACATATTTTGTACAGTTTTCTAATGCAAAATCCAAACATATTTTGTAGTTTTCTAATGCAAAATCCAAACATATTTCTTAAAATGTTCTGATGCAAAATCCAAACATATTTTGTACAGTTTTCTAATGCAAAATCCAAACATATTTCTTAAAATGTTCTGATGCAAAATCCAAACATATTTTGTACAGTTTTCTAATACATCATACAATTTTCTAACAATTGTCATGATTTAGTTCTGATGGAGAAAACAAGGCTCATAGGAAGTCAATAACTGTTGTTGAATTTTGACTATAGAGGAAGTAAACAAATACTGATGGATTACGCACTTAATCAATTAGGTTGCTTGGAAACCAAAACAATGATGCCAACACGTTACTGGTACAGTGTGTATTACAAATTTTCATACTAACCATGTTAGTGCCACAGGACAAGATGGATTCAATATATTTTTACTTTTCTGTCTTTCTTTCCCATTTCTTTTTTTTAAAGTTTTGTTTTTGGTTTACAACAGTCAAGTCACACTGTACAAACTGAAAATCTGAGGAGAGCAAATTTATTTTTATAAATTTACAAATATTTTTCCTAATAGACTTATGAAAACAGGTTCTAAATTAATTTTATTCCTTTGTTTTAAAACAAGGAAACAAATAAACAGCCACTCCTTGCATGTACAAAATATATGTTTCCTAAAACAAGTTTTTAATTTAAAGTTTGAGTCAATAAGTAATGGTGGTTCTTGGTATCTTAAGCTAACATGAAATCTGACACTGAAATCAATTGCATTCTCTTCTGTTTTGGAGGTAAAAATAACCCTAAAAAAATCATGCTCCAAAACACTTGCACTGACCAATCACAAACAGCTCAATTTCTGGATAATGCCATCTATATATAGAGACTCATTTTTACTCTCCACGAATCTAACTATGGAGGCTTGTACCATAAGCCTTTGTTTGCCTTAGCAAAGTAAGCTTATTATCTCCAAGATAACTAGAACACAGGTCAGTCCTTAGAGAAAATATACTAGCAAGCTGAGGTTGACCACTTGAAATCATAGGGGTTAAGGATTATTTCGACCATCAAAAAGTATGTTGCTGATCGAAAAACATCTTTGAAAAATATTTACGAGATTTACTAAAGTGTATGGACTTGAAGATTTCTAAATGCTCTGAAGATATATACCCTGGAAATTTCATGGAAGGCTGACAATTTTGAAGGTAAGTTTTTAATATTATAAAAAATTGAATCTTTTCCAACTGATTTTAAAGTTTTTAATTTCTTCCTTTGCCAAAATATTTTTTAATGAGGGTGATTACATGCAAAAGTTAAAGAAAATAACTTTTTAGCTATTACTGTTTTTTTCTTTCACTTGAATACTGTAATTGTCATTCATTAAAATTGATATCAATAATAATTATTATCAATAACACCAGGTACATCTTTTAAAAAGTGATAAAAGAAGGTATAATACTGCCATTAAATATAAAATAATTTATATGTGTGTGATTTGGATTCTTAATGTAACTTTAACAATTTTTCAGTCATATCACTTTGATGTCTGCAGTACAGCAGTTTATACTGATGTCTAGCAATGGGGCGTCATGCCAAAACATGTAGCATAAAGTCCCACCCAGTCACATTGTCCTGACACCAGGCAAACCATTCCCAACACTAACTTCTTAATGCTGAGCATAAAATATAAAATACTTTATACTAATTCAAACACAACAGACAGACAGATAGATAGACAAACTGATTCTTTTTATAAATTGTTGAAGTGATTGGCTCAAATGTTTATTTGATCTGCCATCACAGACCAGAGAAAGCTTAATACAGGACTAAGTGAGTTGTTTCTTGATGCCAAGTCTCTGTCTGATTGATGTTTGAAATATTTTGGGGTTATATGTCTGTTTCTGTATATCAATTAACACTCTGGAAATATGGTCAATATTAATTGTTTTTATATCAAACTCACTGTTGAAGATTTTTCCAGCTAAATTAAGGGCATGTTGAAAAGAAAAGCTAAACAAAAGGCAGTCCATATAAAAGCTAAATAAAAGGCAGTCCATATAAAAGATAAATTAAAGGCAGTCCATATAAAAGCTAAACAAAAGGCAGTCCATATAAAAGCTAAATAAAAAGCAGTCCATATAAAAGCTAAATTAAAGGCAGTCCATATAAAAGCTAAATAAAAGGAAGTCCATATAAAAAGCTAGATTAAAGACAGTCCATATCAAAAGCTAAATAAAAGGCAGTCCATATAAAAAGATAAATTAAAGGCAGTCCATATGAAAAGCTAAATTAAAGACAGTCCATATCAAAAGCTAAATAAAAGGCAGTCCATATAAAAAGATAAATTAAAGGCAGTCCATATAAAAAGCTAAATTAAAGACAGTCCATATCAAAAGCTAAATAAAAGGAAGTCCATATAAAAGCTAAATAAAAGGAAGTCCATATAAAAAGATAAATTAAAGGCAGTCCATATAAAAGCTAAACAAAAGGCAGTCCATATAAAAGCTAGATTAAAGACAGTCCATATCAAAAGCTAAATAAAAAGCAGTCCATATAAAAAGCTAAATTAAAGGCAGTCCATATAAAAAGCTAAATTAAAGACAGTCCATATCAAAAGCTAAATAAAAGGAAGTCTATATAAAAAGCTAAACAAAAGGCAGTCCATATAAAAGCTAGATTAAAGACAGTCCATATCAAAAGCTAAATAAAAAGCAGTCCATATAAAAAAACTGAATAAAAAGCACACCATATAAAAAGATAAATTAAAGGCAGTCCATATAAAAAGCTAAATAAAAAGCAGTCCATATAAAAGCTAAACAAAAGGCAGTCCATATAAAAAGCTAAATTAAAGGCAGTCCATATAAAAAGCTAAATTAAAGACAGTCCATATCAAAAGCTAAATAAAAAGCAGTCCATATAAAAGCTAGATTAAAGACAGTCCATATCAAAAGCTAAATAAAAGGAAGTCTAGATAAAAAGCTAAACAAAAGGCAGTCCATATAAAAGCTAGATTAAAGACAGTCCATATCAAAAGCTAAATAAAAAGCAGTCCATATAAAAAGCTAAATAAAAGGCAGTCCATATAAAAAGATAAATTAAAGGCAGTCCATATAAAAAGCTAAATTAAAGGCAGTCCATATAAAAAGCTAAATTAAAGGCAGTCCATATCAAAAGATAAATTAAAGGCAGTCCATATAAAAAGCTAAATTAAAGGCAGTCCATATAAAAAGCTAAATTAAAGGCAGTCCATATAGAAAGCCAAATAAAAGGCAGTCCATATAAAATGCCAAATACAAGTGAATCAATTTAAAATACCAAAAAAATAAATGTCAGTCAATAAAAAGTGCCTAAAAGAGACAGTTTGGCCACATTTAAATGAAATCACTTGTTGATTTTACTTATTTAACACTTCTGTTATACATGTACTTATTTAACACTTCTGTTATACATGTACTTATTTAACACTTCTGTCCACCAAAACACAAAATGACAGTCATTTGTAAAACATGTATGTCCACCACATAACAAAATAACAGTCAATTGTCAGGCAATATAAGTGATTTCTTCACCAAATAACTGACATTGAAATCAATGTGCATGCACAGCAAGCAAACACTTTTATGTATTTTCTGTTTCAGATATATCTGAAGAACAATGGAGGATAAATGTGACTTTGATATAGATTACATAGATTTTCTCTCTGTGAACAAAACTACTGAGGTGATCTCCAGATGGATACACCTTTGTAAAGTGCTGTATGTTGACCACTGTAAAGCAGACGACATACTGTCCATGCTCTCATATGCTTCATTACTACTAGAACATGCCTCATATGCTGATTGCACAAGTCGAAGAGAGCTTACAGCCTATTGCATCAGCATAATTCTCAGTGTCTTGATTATCATTCTAAATGTAATTCTCATTTTGGCTATTGTCAAAAGGAAATTGTTCCGAGTCAACAACATCATCAGCATTCTAAGCCTGGCTTTCTCAGATCTTCTATTAGGAATTACATTCCTTTACTCAACTACATGGGATTTTTTACTACTTGGGGCTGGATTTGAGTTTGATGCCGACAAGGTGGTTAGCTATGTGAATATTCGGAACAATCAATACCTTTGTCTGATTCTGGATGGTGCAGGGCTTCTATTTGCATGCATGATGTCATCTGTGCTCAGCATTACACTAATTGCTATAGAGAGATACATTGCTATATTTCATAGTTATAAATATGTTGGTTTGGTCACCAAAAGACGACTCTTGTTTGCAGTCAGTTCAATTTGGCTGGTATCAGTAATTGTTGCCATTCTTCCAGTTTCTGGCTGGAATAATTTTTCTGGAACCTGTCAATTGACTAAAATTTTGTTATATGAATACTTTCTCGTAATGAGCATAATCTGCATACTGTGTGCACTTCTAATTCTTCTGGCGTATATCCGAATATTTTCTGTTGCCTGGCAACATAATCAACTAATTCATGCACAACAACTTGCTAGCATTGCCACAAAAGCAGTTAGAGACCACACATTAACAAGCACAGGTACATATATCACAGACTCAAACAATGAAAGCAATGATCGAAGACCATCAGCTCAAAGTTCCAACTCAACAGAAGAACTCTTATCAAACAACATAGAAGAAAATCATGATTACATTGCAGATGGCCAGGAAAAGATTTCTGTGGACAATATGAGTATCAAGGCATATAATTTGGGCCAAAAATCTCACAATAATGAAAGACAATCACAGATTAATGTCATTGAACATGATAGAATGATGTCATTAGAATCTGACCAGACATACCATGTTATTGTGTCTACTACAGATGTAAACAATACACACAATATGGATATCCCAAATAATTCAAAGAAGAATCAACAAAGAATTGTGGATTTCAAGATGGAACAAAACTCTAGGAACCATAATCATGATAAGAATGACAAAAAGTGCTTGAAAATCCAAATTGGCATCAATCATGAATTGGAAAAGAAACCAATTCACAAAGTAAGTAAGACTTTTTGCACAAGATTTGATGAAAATCAAAATGCATCTGGTGGAATCTCTGTACCTCAAATAAACTTGAAGGAGAATATGCAAACATCTAGTAGAATATCTGTACAGCAAATAAACTTGAAGGAGAATATACCAATAGACAACTTGGATGTAGAATCAGATAAAAATGAAAGAAGTCATTCTGGAGATGAGTTGGAGAATGATGAAAGAGCTGAAAGACAATCACACAGTCATAACCTAAAACTAGTGTGTTCAAAGCCAGTGAGAACAACATTACTAGTGCTTGGAGCATTCTATGTATGTTGGATGCCATTTCTAATCTACCTGTTGACTTTCAAGGACCACTATGTCAACCTAACTGTGTACTATTTAGCTACTGTGACCCAAATCAACTCGATACTGAATCCTATCATTTATGGTATTCGAAATGATGATATTAGAAAAAGTATAAAAATGTTATTCAGCTGTAAATCAAGAATTTGAAAACTTGTTGTGCTTCTTATAGAACTTGTCTTAAATTGAATTGAATTGAATTGAATAGAATTGGTAAATTTTAAGCAGTAATAATGTGTATTTTTGAATCTTTATTTACTAAGTACTATTGGAATGATGCTTATTATAGATACCAAACTTGTTTTAAATTGAATTGAATTGAATTGGTAATTATTAAGCAGTAATAATTTGTACTTTTAAATCTTTATTTACTAAGTACTATTGGAATGAATGTTTATGCTATAAATTTATGTTGTACAGAAGGATTCAGTATATTAAGATTAATACAATGCAGTGTGTAAGTAAGAAGGTAAAATATGTAAATGATCATCATGAGTGTTAGAATTCAATTTTTTGAATGTTAACAAAAAGTATACACACATTTTTTTCTGAGAAAGGCAAAATGTTTATTCTATAGCATGCCATTTCTAAATTACAACTATGTCAGAACAATGGGAAGGCAAAATGTTGTTTGATCTACATCACTCAATCTCTAAAACACAACTTTGTCAAAGTAAATTCTTAAACTGATACTGAAAAATACTGAAAAATATTCAGGTGGATAAATTGTTTTGGCAGTGTTTGATGAGTCAGCAAATCTCCATATTAAAACATGTCCACACAAATATTTTCTCTAGAAATTTGATAAACTATTTAATACCAACTTCAACCAATGAAGACTGTACAATTGTCTATATATAATGTAAAAAAATAAAATGATAATAATCTCAAATATTACATTATAATCTTCAAGCAAATAAATTTAAATGACCTTGCCTCATAAATTTTCACTTGATGAATCCCATTTATGCTTACTTCTTTATAAAGTGACAATAAATGAATTAAATAACCAAACCATGATGTTGTGTTGCTGGTAAATTTTAAAACAGCATCAATAATTGGAAATCATTCTTAATTTAATAATAATGCCTTTAAATTTTTTATACTGGAAATAGTTTTCACTTTATCAATGATATATCTATAAATTCTGATATATGAAATTGTTTTCTCTTTATCATTGATCCATGTAAATTTCCAACATTGGAATTTGTTCTCATCTAATAAATGATTCATAAAGATTTCTGATATTGGAAATAATTCTCACCTTGTCGATGATACATGGAAATTTCTGATATTGGAAATTGCTTTCGCTTTATCAATGACATATGTCAATTTCTGATATTGAAAATGGTTCTCATTTTTTAAATGATACATGTATATTTTTGATACATGACATCATTCTCACTTGGCTAATAATATATCTAAATTTCTGATATTGGAAATCATCCTCAGTTTAATAATGATATATCTAAATTTCTCTGTATAGGTAATCATGTGTAATTTTTTTTTAAATATATAATTTTACTTTTCAGCAGTGAACTTCTGTTTTCTTTTTTTGTATAACATCAATATAATATCTACATTTTACAAACTATGTCCTTAAAAATAGCTGTTCCTCAGGTTCTTGCAATAAAATTTTCCAGCTAAAATGAAGCCAATGTAGTAACTCAATTAATGATTATGATCTCTCCTAATCTGCTGACATCAGCATTATTTTGAAAATGTAGTTTTAAAAAATCATGTCATGAAGCTAGTCAGGCATTAACATCCTGGGACACTATTAGCTCAATATTTTAAGGTTGGCAATGTCATATGCAAAAGTTCAACTGCAACTTGACCCTATCTGCCTTCAATACAGAAAAATATTGAAGGTAGCAATAATATAAAATTAATGGGAACTTGAATAATTACAGCTCTATACATCTAGGTATAGATGAAATAAAAATACCCCTCTAAAATATACCTTAAGCATGGAATGAAAACAAACTTCCTTTTCTTTTATATGTTTTAATAAGTTAAGAATAAATATATGTTTTAATGGTACATCAGCACATTGCTAGTTTTGTGGTGTCAACTAAACGTCATGTTGTAAAAGTCATCTTTACAACATGGTGCAATTCCAGACTCCACTGAATAGCATTAAAGTGGAGATCACTGTACTAGTTTAAATAGACACAAAAAAAGAACCAGGAATCAAAATTGTATCAATTCATATTATTTATATTCCAGTTTATTTTACTTCAAGAATAATTCAATCATAGGTAGGTCATTTTGCAGAATAGATTGAATTTATCTTAACAGGTACATTTAAATAAAGGCCACCTGTTCATTAAGGACCTTCATAAGGTCTTTTACCAAACCTAGAGTCAGTAATATCCTTTCAAATTTATATATTTTACAGGCAACATTAGGCTGACATCCAGTGGCAGTCATGTTAAGTAACCAATACTTAACGCTAGTATTTATGCTACAATTTAAAAACTCAATGGACAACAAATCTTCCATGGAAAACATAAGACTTCCTCCCAAAATAAATAATTTAATAAATAATGAGAAAGGCTTGTTGTTTGCAAAGCCACTAGAATTGATACCCATAAAAAAATAAATCAAGTCACAGCAATCATTTGATAATACTATATTGGGACAAGTAATCATTTGATAATACTATATTGGGACAAGTAATCATTTGATAATACTATATTGGGACAAGTAATCATTTGATAATACTATATTGGGACAAGTAATCATTTGATAATACTATATTGGGACAAGTAATCATTTGATAATACTATATTGGGACAAGTAATCATTTGATAATACTATATTGGGACAAGTAATCATTTGATAATACTATATTGGGACAAGTAATCATTTGATAATACTATATTGGGACAAGTAATCATTTGATAATACTATATTGGGACAAGTGGGTAATTTTACCTTAACTTTTGTAATCTGTCCATTGTTTCTATTAATTCTGTGTGTTAATATACTGACTTCTTTCAAAATAATGACAATAGTAATAAGACTATTATTATTATCATTATTATTATTATTATTATTATTATTATTATTAATTATAGGGAGCTTGAATATTGTGTGTACTGTATAACTTGAATATTGTGTGTACTGTATAACTTGACAATCAAAGATAACATGTTATACAAATGAGATTGGATACAAAGCGAACTGAAAAAAAACATATATCTGTCCCACACATTGAGTAATAAGTTTACTGTCTCACATTTTTAGTAATAAGTCTACATGTATGTCTTACATATTTAATTAGTAATAATTCTACACATGTCCCAAACATTTAGTAATTATTCTACATATCTGTCCCAAACATTTAGTAATAATTCTACACATCTGTCCCACACATTTAGTAATAACTCTACATATCTGTCCCACACATTTAGTAATAACTCTACATATCTGACCCACACATTTAGTAATAACTCTACATATCTGTCCCACACATTTAGTCTGTCCCACACATTTAGTAATAACTCTACATATCTGTCCCACACATGTAGTAATAAGTCTACATATCTGTCCCACACATTTAGTAATAACTCTACATATCTGTCCCACACATTTAGTAATAACTCTACATACCTGTCTTTTACATTAAGTAATAAGTCTTCATATGTGTCTTTCTGTTAGATGAACAATACTTTAATTAATAAGTCAACATCTTTCACCACTAAATATAGTTTCTCAGTCCCTCAGCATGGGAAACATGCACTGCATGTAACCTAAAGGACTGGGACATTCACGGTTGACCCAAATATCACTAGACTACCAAAATGAAGGAAAAGAGACGAGAATTTTCAAGAACAGTGATGAATTAAACTCAGTAGTTAATAATACTGAGCAAATGTTTGACACATCATGTATATTTTATAAAAGAAATAATGTTTCAGAATTATTTCAAACCATGAGTGAATCTGACAATTTTGTAGGATTTGATAAATGTAAGCACTTGAATCCCTTTTTCACAATGAGTTTATGTAATCCATCCACTCAGGGTTGGATCTGAATGAGTCAGGTGACCATGTTATACAATGCCTGGAAGGGTTAATGGTCCTCTGTATTTCATAAAGGGTTTTGTAAAGTATGTCAGCATTTTGTCTCTCTGCAAGGATAATGGCTTTTGCACCTCCATCTATTGGAGTCATAAAGTACAACATAACTTGTTTAAAAACAGGACATGTACTGTTCTTAATGTAAAGGTGTAAATCAACTATCAATAAGGAAAGCAAACAGAAAGCAGGATCATTCCAGCATGGTTAAGAACAAGGGTAAATACTTCAGGCTATGTTAACATTGACTAATTAACCATACACATTCACATCCTAGTACATCAATTACACACATCAGACTAGAATGCAAGTCAACAGTCAGTGCCAAGTGCTAAGTAAATACTTTCTCCTGATCAAACACTGAATCAAATACTGTATATACCCATGCATAAATAATCCAAACATATCATATTCCATCTAAAACAAGGATATCATGCAATAGACCTGTAAGCTAGTGTGGTGGCCTTTCTATTGCATTCTGGGTAATAAACATTACTCAAGACTTGGAAATTTTACTCAAAATTGAATTTGGAGCCTTTTGATTGGTTAGAATTCTTTTGTGGAACATCTAAAGTTGAGTACTTTTTATGATGGAAAGGATGGATTAAGCAACCATTTGCATATAAGTCATCATCATTTTTCAGTTCCATCAAAATTTCCTATATAGTGTAACTACAGAAAGCAACCACCTGCTCAATGCAACCAGTAACCACAAACTTTTGTTTTAATGGACCTTAATGTATTGTAAATAATGACTGGTAATTTTGTCAGAAGATTGTCCATTCTTTTCTTGACATAAATTAATCACCCAATTTATAAGATGTAATCTTTTTTATTTTTTTCTGCCCATGTGTCTGGCTTTTAACATATCTACCTTTTTTGCTTATCATTTCTTACAAATTCACTTATATGATTTTCTCCTAAATAGTAAGACTGCCTGTCTGAAAAGATCACAAATCCACTAAGCAGTAACTTTGTTGATTGTATGTTAAAGACAATTAAATCATAGCATAGCAGATGATGACAATGACATTGACAGCAGAGAGTGATACTTATGTCATGCTATGTTTTTGGCATGGTAGATGATGATAATGACATTGACATCAGAGAGTGATACTAATGTCATGCAATGTTTTTGACATGGTAGATGATGACAATGACATTGACAGCAGAGAGTGATACCAATGTCATGCTATGTTTCTGACATGGTAGATGATGACACTGACATGAGGGAATGACATTTTCATTTATACAACCATACCCAGACTACTGTAATGTTATCTGGGGAATCACATCTGACAAGAATACATACAAATTATCATGCTTGCAGACAAATCTTATATAATGCTCAAAATATCCCATGCACAATAAATAACATTAAAATGTTAACAGTAAGTGAATGAATACTTTTGAGAAAGAATCGGTTTTTGCACAAAGGTTCAAACAATATCTCCAAATTATATCTCAATGATCTATTTCATATTAGAAAACAAGGCAACTCTCCCAATTTAAAATCAATTTCAGCTAACCACCTTCGTATCCAAAAACCAAATAAAGAACTAACGAAGAAAAGTTTTCAGTATTTGGGACATAATCCCCCCAAAAATTAGAAAAAGTTCAAACATAAATGCATTTAAACTGCACAAATTCAGATCTGCAATTGCATAATGCATCATCAGATCTGGTTATATGCAGTTTATAATCAATTAAAGAAGCAATTAACTATTAGAGCTAATCTGTTAAACAGCATAGACCCTGATCTGCTGGCATATTATGTGATGACAGAGTAGGATTAGTGTTGTTTGCAGCTAGACATAAAGGGAGTATGAATGGTAAGGAGTCTCCTATTTCATTTTTTTAAAATAATTAATGTAGTTTATTAATACTTGTAATATAAAAAAATGTCAATCATCTAAGCTCAATGATCAGTAGTTTCTAGGAAAAACAAAAAAATTATTCCTGAAAATTATGAAGGAGATTAAAAACAATTTATGATTGATCATGTTTAATTTAGGTCAATGTATACACTTGGTAAACACAGCCAAAAGTCATTCATGACAATTACCATACAGACTGGTGCGTCACTAGCCATTTAACAGAGTGAAACTATTGATTGTAGGTTTGATAGAGAAAAAAAAAACAGAATGAAAAATAGAAAAAAAACTATTAAATCTTTAACAAACATAAAATATGGTATCTTTAAAGAAAAGAAAAATCATCATTCTTAAAAATAATATTAGGACCTATTCAACAATAAGTCATCAGGTTTTGAAACTTATTTCATGAATGAAATGTTTAGTATTCTCTCTCTCTCTCTCTCTCTCTCTCTCTCTCTCTCTCTCTCTCTCTCTCTCTCCAATAACATGCATCTTTATCTCAATGTAGACCCTGACACTTATATCAATTTGCATATTGATAAAATGTTGTTGTGTTACAGAGTGGTAGCATCAATGAAAAATCAAGCTTATATTTATTAATCTGTATCCTTGTTTCTTTTCTATTTGGCTAAAAGGTCCCAATATAGCTAATGCCTATATTTAGAGCAGAAATCTGAGGTCTTACCTAACCACTGTCAACACCTGGAGCAGTCAACTCAGGTATTACCTGGCCACAGTCTGTATTTGGGGAAGTCAAATCAGATATTATCTAACCATTGTCAATATTTGGGGAAGTCAGCTCATGTATTATCTGGCCACTGTCCATATTTGGTGAAGTCAACTTGGGTATGATAGCCACTGTCCATATTTGGGAAAGTCAAATCAGGTATTATCTAACCATTGTCCATATTTGGGGAAGTCAGCTCATGTATTATCTGGCCACTGTCCATATTTGGCGAAGTCAACTTGGGTATGATAGCCACTGTCCATATTTGGGGAAGTCAAATCAGGTATTTCCTAGCCACTGTCCATATTTGGGGTCAACAAAATTGCATAATTAGTACAATTTGTACCATGCATTGTTAATTGTCTAATACAAAGTTCTTGTAACCTGTAAAGGATCTTATATATATATATATATATATATATATATATATATATATATATATATATATATATATATATATATATATATATATATATATATATATATATATGTTACATTCATTATGCAATTTGCTTGATATGTTGAATAATCTTTCATATTTGTTACCTGCAGTTTGCAAACGTTTACTTTACTTGGTGGGTTTGATTGTTTTCATATGACAAAAGCACAAAAGTACATTTTTACATAATGCTCTTATCACATCACAACAAAAAAGAATTGAATGTAAATTCTTTCAAAATATTTTCTTTTATGACTCAGATTGATGTCATATATTACTGGTGTGTAATAACTAAAGTATGAACAGGATTACGATATGTCATACCAATGATATCACATGGTACAATTAAAAAGAAAAGAGAATTAGAATTTAAGAAAATATTTACACAATTAATGAAGTGTCTTACATGCCTAACCACCCAAATCTTGGAAGAAAAAAAAAAAAGGACAAGTTTGAGTAATTAATGGTGAGCAATTTGTTACATATCAAATATATCATCAATCATCTACTATACCCCTACCTCTAATTTAAATGAATTAAGAGTCAATAAGAGCAAATAATTCATACATGCCAACCCCTGACGAGGAAAAAGTGTAATCCAAGTGGTCAAAAAGAGGAATCCAAGCAGAAAAAGAGTAATCCACATATAACATACTACAATTACAATTAACAATGATTTATTTGCTTTTCTCGTCTTTTATCATTCATTAATGGTTCAAGTGTTCATATGTAGCACTTTTAGCTTTAGAAAGCAACAGATTGTCATGTTGCATTTCAAAACATTTTGTACCAGCTGAGGCCATGAATGTTTTGCATACCAGTAGAGCACTCAGTACCGGGTTACTTAGCCTGGACCTGAATTCAGTTTTATTTTTGTTAACAACACTGAACAATCTCTCACAGTCAGCATTAGAATGGTAAAGAACCAATATTCCTTTCATAACCTGACAAAGAAGAGGAAATTTATTTCTTCCAGTCTTTTAGCTGGGAAATAAGGTGCCATTGCACATCAACTCTATCTGCATTAAGTATATTGTCAGGTAGAATCCCAACTTGATACTTCAGGAACTCTTCTTCCAGATGATCCAAGTTAGACAAGGGTGGCAATAGAAAGGGATATCTCTTGACAAAGAATCTAACACTTTTGAAGCTTTTTGACTGTCTCTCATTTACATAAGCAACTGAAGCATTTAAAAGCAGTTCATCTCCATATGGGAATTTATGGAGCATGTAATCACAGATATCTATTAATAAATGGCCAATATCTACTTCTAATTTATCAGCAGCAAGGTGCATCAAATGACAGGGGCAACCTGTTATGAACACTGATGGAGACATTTTCAAAATATAGGATGCAACTCCTTTATGAATTCCAGTCATCACTGATGCATTATCAGCTGCAAACCCCATACAGTTCTGCCAACTTATGTCATGTTTCTTCAAAACATTGTCAAGCAAATCAAAAATGTTTTGTCAAGTGGAATCTACTGTTAATTCTGGTAAAGAAAGAAGAACACTCATGACTTTGCCTTTTTCACTGTCAAAGTATCTAATACATACTGGGTACAACTTTTTATCATCATAATCACAATGGCAATACTAAACGGCCCAATTTTCATTGCTTCTGCAATTTTAAGTGAAGTATCTTCTGCTAGGCACCGAACAATGTGAGATGATTTTGTTCTTGCACAAGCATATTTTTCCGCAATTTTCGAATCAGGAAACATCCGCTTGAACAAGGGACCAACGTGGTCTGCTACCGCTAAGGGTAGTCCGTGTTCTATTAAAAACTCGGTAAATAACACCTCAGCATTTATAGTATTCAAGTCTGCACTTGAGCTCTGCTGTAAATAAGAAGTTACCTTAGTATTAGAGTTCGTAAGGCGAGCTAATTCGATGTGTTTCCTTATTTTCATGTGTTTTTCCACATCAAATTTACCACCATGACCAATGCTAAAATCGTTTCCGCACAGTCTGCAATGAGCATGATGCTGTCCTAGAATGGAACGCTGTATTATGCCATTCATATATTCATCTTTGAATCTTTGGAGGACTCGTTGTTTTGCTTTTTTCTGATCCATCTGCGAAATTCTTGGGGAAAAAAATGTGCTCTAACATACACAAAGACTAGAATCCATCTTAACATCTGAAGCCATTTAGCGCCAACAATTAGACGTCACGTGATGATGCCCTCGTCGTGTTTGGAGGATTGATTACATTTTGCTTTGTTTATTATTGACTTTTTCTAACCCATCTGTGAAATTATTTAAGAGATATTTTTTGCACTCATAAACGCATTGAGAATTTTTTAATACTTTTTAGCGCAAAAAAACTTTTAGACTGGTTCTGCACTATACAAAATTAGAACAAAGAGTATGTGCATAATGATTTAAACAAAATAGAAACCAGTCTGTTCTCTCCTCACTAAGCCGCTATAAATAGAATATGAGGTCGAAAGTTTGAAAGTATCTTAGTAACATGATAGTTGCTATAAATAGAACATGAATATTAGGAAAGTCCACGGACAAGTATACTCGTATATCGTAGTTATGTAGAAGCGGGGTATTTTTTTATTTAAAAATAAAACAGTATGTAAAAAATAAAGTAATGCTAATAAAAACGAAAAAAAAAATTTTTTTTTTTGCAAGATGGATATATCGAAAAAGCGTAATCTATAAACGTTAACGCGTAACGCGGAATTTAGTGGGAAAATGCGTAATGATTACGCCAAAAGCGTAATGGTTGGCATGTATGATAATTCATGAATAAACTGAGCATGATGATTGACTCTTATCATGAACACCTTAATATCTACCTGTTTTCATAACAATTCAGTACAAATTTCTAGAGTAGTTGTATTCTCTCATGTATTCCATTCAAATGGTTCTATGATGTACTTCATTCACATGGTTCTATGACATATTCCATTCTCATGGTTCACTGATGTATTCAATTCACATGGTTGTCTCATGTATTTCATTCACATGGTTCTATGATGTATTCCATTCACATGGTTCTCTCATGTATTTCATTCACATGGTTCTATGATGTATTTCATTCACATGGTTCTCTCATGTCTTTCATTCACATGGTTCTATGATGTATTTCATTCACATGGTTCTCTCATGTATTTCATTCACATGGTTCTATGATGTATTCCATTCACATGACTCTATGATGTATTCCATTCACACGGTTTTTTCATGTATTCCATTCACATGGTTCTATGATATATTCCATTCTCATGGTTCTCTGATGTATTCCATTCACATGGTTTTTTCATGTATTTCATTCACATGGTTCTATGATGTATTCCATTCACATGGTTCTCTGATGTATTCCATTCACATGGTTCTCTCGTGTATTTTATTCACATGGTTCTTTTGTGTATTTTATTCACATGGTTCTCTCATATATTTCATTCACAATTTGCTTCTAACATGTATTTCATTTACATGGTTCTCTCATGTATTTCATTCACATAGCCATACATGCCAACCCCTGACGAGGAAAAAGTGTAATCCAAGTGGTCAAAAAGAGGAATCCAAGCAGAAAAAGAGTAATCCACATATAACATACTACAATTACAATTAACAATGATTTATTTGCTTTTCTCGTCTTTTATCATTCATTAATGGTTCAAGTGTTCATATGTAGCACTTTAGCTTTAGAAAGCAACAGATTGTCATGTTGCATTTCAAAACATTTTGTACCAGCTGAGGCCATGAATGTTTTGCATACCAGTAGAGCACTCATTACTGGGTTACTTAGCCTGGACCTGAATTCAGTTTTATTTTTGTTAACAACACTGAACAATCTCTCACAGTCAGCATTAGAATGGTAAAGAACCAATATTCCTTTCATAACCTGACAAAGGAGAGGAAATTTATTTCTTCCAGTGATAGAGTCTTTTAGCTGGGAAATAAGGTGCCATTGCACATCAACTCTATCTGCATTAAGTATATTGTCAGGTAGAATCCCAACTTGATACTTCAGGAATTCTTCTTCCAGATGATCCAAGTTAGACAAGGGTGGCAATAGAAAGGGATATCTCTTGACAAAGAATCTAACACTTTTGAAGCTTTTTGACTGTCTCTCATTTACATAAGCAACTGAAGCATTTAAAAGCAGTTCATCTCCATATGGGAATTTATGGAGCATGTAATCACAGGAAGAGTAGAATTGTGTTCTATGAATTCTCTTGCTTCTGCACCAATAGCTAGATCTTCATTATCTTTCTGGTTTGCATGGTCATGAAAGTCAATATCAGTTAAAAGTTTGGCTGATGCGATGATTTCTGGCTTAATAAACCTTATTAGCAAATCTGACAACTGGTTTGACAGAATCTTGTGCATAATATGAATGCATGGTTCTTCTTTCTGCAAGACATTTGCTGCATCAAACAATGGAATGGCACTCTTCATAAACAAGCAGTACAGTTTTGTAACTGGATCATTAAGCTTTTTGTAAACCATCTCACATGCTAGTTTTGCCCTTGGAAGTATGAGAAGATCCAGTATGCTTTCTAACAGATTCATACTCTGAAGAACCTGATCCAGATGGCTGATAAAATTTTATGTCAAAAGATTTATCTTTCACAGTCATGGTCTGAGCCTGGAGGCCCTCTAGCTGGATAGATAGAGGCCTCTCAAATAAAAATTCCATGGATTTAAATTTCTTTCTTTCTGCTACACCAATCTCTTTATTGTTAGTATGTCTGTCTATACTTTCATCTCTTGTTCTCTTCTGACTTGCAATAACAGATTCTGCTTTTGTACCACTCTTCTTCACTTTTCCACCATGTTTTCTCTGTGCAGATTCACTTTCAGTTTGAAAGAATGCTTGTAATGCATCCCAAAGCTCAAGTAAATGGCTAACACATTTGCCAAGGGATAACCATCTTGTACACACATGCTTTATAACTTTATAGTCTTCAAGATCAAACTGATCTTGTAACAACTTTAGATCCTGTTTCCTTTTACTATTTTTCTCCAAATAATAGTAGATATCTATTAATAAATGGCCAATATCTACTTCTAATTTATCAGCAGCCTTACCAGCAGCAAGGTGCATCAAATGACAGGGGCAACCTGTTATGAACACTGATGGAGACATTTTCAAAATATAGGATGCAACTCCTTTATGAATTCCAGTCATCACTGATGCATTATCAGCTGCAAACCCCATACAGTTCTGCCAACTTATGTCATGTTTCTTCAAAACATTGTCAAGCAAATCAAAAATGTTTTGTCCAGTGGAATCTACTGTTAATTCTGGTAAAGAAAGAAGAACACTCATGACTTTGCCTTTTTCACTGTCAAAGTATCTAACACATACTGGGTACAACTTTTTAACATCATAATCACAACTCCCGTCTGTGGCAATACTAAACGGCCCAATTTTCATTGCTTCTGCAATTTTAAGTGAAGTATCTTCTGCTAGGCACCGAACAATATGAGATGATTTTGTTCTTGCACAAGCATATTTTCCTGCAATTTTCGAATCAGGAAACATCCGCTTGAACAAGGGACCAACGTCGTCTGCTACCGCTAATGGTAGTCCATGTTCTATTAAAACCTCGGTAAATAAGAAGTTACCTTAGTATTAGAGTTCGTAAGGCGAGCTAATTCGATGTGTTTCCTTGTTTTCACGTGTTTTTCCACATCAAATTTACCACCATGACCAATGCTAAAATCGTTTCCGCAGTCTGCAATGAGCATTATGCTGTCCTAGAATGGAACGCTGTATTATGCCATTCATATATTCATCTTTGAATTTTTGGAGGACTCGTTGTTTTGCTTTTTTCTGATCCATCTGCGAAATTTTTTGGGGAAAAAATGTGCTCTAACATACACAAAGACTAGAATCCATCTTAACATCTGAAGCCATTTAGCGCCAACGATTAGACGTCACGTGATGATGCCCTCGTCGTGTTTGGAGGATTGATTACATTTTGCTTTGTTTATTATTGACTTTTTCTAACCCATCTGTGAAATTATTTAAGAGATATTTTTTGCACTCATAAACGCATTGAGAATTTTTTTAATACTTTTTAGCGCAAAAAAAACTTTTAGACTGGTTCTGCACTATACAAAATTAGAACAAAGAGTATGTGCATAATGATTTAAACAAAATAGAAATCAGTCTGTTCTCTCCTCACTAAGCCGCTATAAATAGAATATGAGGTCGAAAGTTTGAAAGTATCTTAGTAACATGATAGTTGCTATAAATAGAACATGAATATTAGGAAAGTCCACGGACAAGTATACTCGTATATCGTAGTTATGTAGAAGCGGGGTATTTTTTAATTAAAAATAAAACAGTATGTAAAAAATAAAGTAATGCTAATAAAAACGAAAAAATTTTTTTTTTGCAAGATGGATATATCGAAAAAGCGTAATCTATAAACGTTAACGCGTAACGCGGAATTTAGTGGGAAAAAGCGTAATGATTACGCCAAAAGCGTAATGGTTGGCATGTATGCATAGCTCTTGCATGCATTACATTCATAGAGTTCTTTTGTTCATTTCATTCACACAGTTCTCTCTCACATATTAGATTCACGTGTTTCTTTCATGTATTACATTCACACAATTTTCACATGTATTTCATTCATTAGCTGTCTCATGTATTCCATCGCACAAATTTTATGTATCGGTAAGGATAAGAAATCTTACAAAAATAAAGGAACACATATGTCTTATCAATATGCGCATCTTTAGAGTTGGCAATATTTACATCTTTAGATGATAGCCATAATATTTATCAAATTTCACAGCAAACTATAGACAAATTACATTCACAAAATGTACTACAGTCTGCAGCCTGACAAAAGAGCAATAACTCTAACAAGAAATTGAGTGAAAAGAGTGATTTGTTAATATGTGTAGATCTAGCATTCTGGTCCAACAAAAACTGTGAGACTAGTTGTGTTCACAACACTCTATTATACACAACTTTACATAATGCACAACATCCAATTCAAAGTACAAAAAATGTAATACATGTTTAATAAAAGCTAACCATAGGCATAGTGTACAAGCTTTGGATTATAACTATAACATAATAATAAGACTGACAGTGATCTATCAGAAACTGTCAGACTAATTGTATTCACAATACTGACAGTGATCTATCAGAAACTGTCAGACTAATTGTATTCACAATACTGACAGTGATCTATCAGAAACTGTCAGACTAATTGTATTCACCAGATTCAGCCTACACATCATTCAACTGTAAGACAAAAAGGGCAATAACTATAACAAAAGAAGAGGAAGGGCAATCATTTTTGTTGATATACACTTCTTCAAACAATGACCATAACAATTGCACAGCTTCATGGGAATTCGCTGAACATTGAGACATGTGTGCTCACAAGATTCTCTCATATACCGTACTACATCTGACTCCACTCAAAACAATAAGAACTGAAACAAAATAGCAGGAGCGAAATGATAATACAATATACATTTCTTCTATGATCATTACAGTTTAAAAAAAATTTGGTGACCAATTGAAATTTGTGATGTCATACAATACAATTGAGTTGGAAGTAATAAAAAGGGCCATAACTCTTACAAAGTTGCTGGAGCACGGTAACTGTTGACTGGCACATCTTCAAATGATGACCCTAATAATAACCAAATTTTAATGGCAATCCATAACAAATTACAGGTTGAGTTAAATTTATTGTGCCACATTTCAGTTGTATGACATAAAGGGCAACCATTCAAATAAACTTTGGAGCAAATGTATTTGTTCAACCTTCTGATGACAAGGATAAAATTTACCAATAATGATCCATTACATAATGTGAGACGAGTTTTACTTACAAATGATTGTGTTATTTACAATCTATTCAGGTGCAAGTAAAACGGGCAAAAAACTTCAACAAACTGCAGATGTAAAATGATTTGTTGATATGTCCAATTATTCTGGTGATGACCATAATATTTATTGAGTTTTCATGGCAAGTTTGATTAGAGTGTGATAGATAGAAAGGTAGACAGAGAAATTAAGGAGTCTAATATACAAAGAAAATTATAATTCTAGATTATACTTACAAGGGCTTGTTCCATGAGTAAGAAGAAGATTATAGCATTACCAAGGACTCTAAACCAATGGAATGTTTCTGTCCGAAGGTCTGGATGTTGGACAATGTCTACCAACTGGGCATAATATTTGGACAGAGCTCCTATTGAATAAAAGCAATTTCACATTCAAAGAATGTAATGTAAATGAAAGGAAGGAAAGACAAAGAGATGGACTTTGGAGTGGATATTAAACAGGGTTTTTGTACAGTGGTATTATATGCATTGTACAGTGGTATTATATGCTTTGTATAGTGGTATTATATGCTTTGCTATAACAAAGTACTTGATATAACACGGGCATAGTCACAAAACCATTCATACAGAGAAAACTTTATTTTTGTTTCTAATTTACTCAGTATCAAGCAATTATATCAATATTGTAGTACTTTACCCAATATAAGGTGATCTCTACTATATCACAGTAATTTAACAGTATAAGTCAGCATCTCCCATCCCATGGTAATTTACCTAATATAAAGTGATCTCTACTATATCACAATCCCTCCTATATCATGGTTATTTACCCAATATAAAGGAATCCCTCTTATTTTATGGTAATTTACCCAGTATAAAGCAATCTCTCCTATATCATGGTAATTTACCCAGCATAAAGCAATTCCTGCTATATCATGGTAATTTACCCAGTATAAAGCAATATATCCTATATCATGGTAATTTACCCAGTATAAAGCAATCCCTCTTATATCATGGTAATTTACCCAGTATAAAGCAATATATCCTATATCATGGTAATTTACCCAGTATAAAGCAATCCCTCTTATATCATGGTAATTTACCCAGTATAAAGAAATCCCTTCTATATCTTGGTAATTAGCCAGTATAAAGCCATCTCCCCAAAATCCCAGTCAACATTAATGCCTTGCTTGAGCAATGTTATAATGAAGGATTAATGTAATTCACCAGTAAACCTGTGAGCAAAACTTCTTGTAAAAATATCCAACAATTTAATGGAACCAGATGGAAAGAAAGACAAACAGTCACATGAAAGATAAATATATAAACTTGGCATGTTACTATAGGCACACCTGGTACATTAAATATTAAGAGAGATTTAAAATTGTATTGCCATAGAAAGAGCAGATGTACAAATGGAAAACAAAATAAACATAATAATACCATGTAGCATATACAAAATGGAAATACTGTCCAACCACTATTTTTATGGTTGCTACAAAAAGAACATAAAGATCTAAACAAACCGTAATTCTTCAACTGAAACAACTACTTCCCAAATCCATGAATTTATGCATCATTTATCACACAATTATAAAAATTTATACACATGAAACTGAAATCACTGTATTAAAATGAAAATTGTAGGAAGATTGCATTTTTGCTGCTTTATTTTATAATTAACTTTAAGAACTTGTATATTCTTGAAAATGTGATGTAGTCCTAAAATAGTTAAAAGCTTGAAATTCATAATAAACAACTTATTGGAGAGGCCAAAGTTCTTCATATTATAAAACTTTTTCAATAAAAGTGGTGACATTTACCATTACTTAAATATTTTATGGAAAATTTCTGCTGTCACCTCCAAAGAAATGTTCATTAAATTTGGTATAATTTATAATTAAAATTGTTACAACTCTTATGGTCTTAAACAAACATACAAAAAGAAGTGAAATCAACAAAGATTGTAAAACTTAAAACAAAATTGAATTCCTGTCATAAAATGAAGATTTAGGAGGAACTAAATTTTAAAAATCCTAAAATGTTCAATCCAAGGTCGCAAAAAATAGTGTTCTGAATAAATTCCAGGTCTTGAATGTGCAAATTATTCTTGAATATACTGAAGTGCCAACAGTCTTGATGTATCACAAAGTCATTGTCCAAAACTCCTTTGAATGAATTCACAATAATCTGTAAATGTTGCTTTAGTCCAGAATCAAGCACTTTGCTTTTCCAATAGATCATTTAAATAAATGTGTCCTCTCTAATTAAATCTAAACACAACATTAAGTATATATGCAGACTTATCTTAAAACAAGAACATAGGAAATGTGAATTAATTAGTTGTCTACTTCTTTGTCCCTATATACTACATAACGCTCTACATCTTTCTAGTTTCCTTATATGTTACAATATCTCCTATTTGACATATTTCACAATACCTCATGTCACAACAGAACCTACCTATAAGTATGTAAAATGTTTATAATGTAAGTATGTAAAATGTTTATAATGTAATATTATAAGTATGTAAAATGTTTATAATGTAATATTATAAGTATGTAAAATGTTTATAATGTAATATTATAAGTATGTAAAATGTTTATAATGTAGTATTATAAGTATGTAAAATGTTTATAATGTAATATTATAAGTATGTAAAATGTTTATAATGTAATATTATAAGTATGTAAAATGTTTATAATGTAATATTATAAGTATGTAAAATGTTTATAATGTAGTATTATAAGTATGTAAAATGTTTATAATGTAATATTATAAGTATGTAAAATGTTTATAATGTAGTATTATAAGTATGTAAAATGTTTATAATGTAGTATTATAAGTATGTAAAATGTTTTGGTGATTAGAACTTTGAATGCCTGATGCTTTTGTTTAGGTATGTAAAATGTTTTGGTGATTAGAACTTTGTGTACCTGATGCATTACTATGGTTATGTAAAATGTCTTGGGTATGTAAAATATAAAATTTATAAATTTACATAAACTTTCCTACCTACTGATCCATAAGAAAATAGAGTCAAACCACATTTTGAGGGCATTGCATCTTTGATTGGTTTCAAGTGGTCTTGTATTGTAATCTTCAGCTGCAAGACAACATGACTAATTTGAATATGTGACTTTACTACTTATAAATTACAGGTTTTATTATTCAAAGTTGTAAGTAAATGCAAATAATTCATCTGAATTTATGAGCAAGATATGTGAAAATGGTTTATCCACACTCTTCACTGAACATGATAATGGAAAATACTATGTCAGGCATATGTAAATGGAACTTGATAATGGAAAATACTGTCAGGCATATGTAAATGGAACATGATAATGGAAAATACTATGTCAGGCATATGTAAATGGAACATGATAATGGAAAATACTATGTCAGGCATATATAAATGGAACATGATAATGGAAAATACTATGTCAGGCATATGTAAATGGAACATGATAATGGAAAATACTATGTCAGGCATATATAAATGGAACATGATAATGGAAAATACTATGTCAGGCATATGTAAATGGAACATGATAATGGAAAATACTATGTCAGGCATATATAAATGGTTTATCTGAACTAGTGAATGAGGTTCATACAAATGGTATGCCTGAAATTAACAGAGAATTTGAAAACAGCCCATGTCAATAGACATGACAATTGTATACCCAAACTTAACAGAGAATTTGATAACAGCCCATGTCAATAGACATGACAATTGTATACCCAAACTTAACAGAGAATTTGATAACAGCCCATGTCAATAGACATGACAATTGTATACCCAAACTTAACAGAGAATTTGAAAACAGCCCATGTCAATAGACATGACAATGGTATTCTCAAACTTAACAAAGTAATCTATTGAATTAAAACAGTCTTTATAGCAATGTAAAGTCTGCATATCATCCGTGAGATAGCAGAAAGATTACAGTCCTCATCCTTCTTGATTTGTCTGCAGCATTTGACACAACAGCCCATGATATATTACTTCACTGTCTCCAGCATGTATTTAGCATTCACAATACAGACTTACTGTGGTTCAAGTCCTATTTAGTCAACAGGACCCAAATTGTATCTGCAAATGGAATACACTTCAGCTCAGTTGATTTATGTTGCGGTGTTCCACAGGGGTCTGTTGTGTTGGACCTGTTCTCTTCATTCTATACACTCGACCACTTTCAAGTGTCATAGATCATCATCCAGTTTCTCAAAAATTGTACACTGATGACACCCAAATATACAAGTCTAGCCACCCAACTGAAGTTGATGATACCATCCAAGGAGTAGAGAGGTGCATTTCTCATATGAAATCATGGATGACATGTAACAAGCTGCAGATGCATGATGATAAAACTGAGGCCATTCTGATCACAACACAAAGACTTTCTCATTCACATCCTTTACCTCAAACAATAAATATCAGCAACACCAACATTAAATTCACACAGTCAGTACAAAACCTAGGTGGTTGTTTTATGTAACTGTAGCATAAATGGATGATTAATTGTAGGGTTATGGTAATGTTTATACATCAACTTGGTATGAAAATGGCTTGATACATAAAATTGTTTTCAAAATAGCAGATACTATTATAGCTTCAGGTAAATTTTGTACCATACAAGCAGTCTAAATATTACACGACTGAATAAGGACACACAACTGCTGTAGGAGGTAAGAACATTGTTAGCTTTTCTTGGAATAAATATGAATGGAAATGAGTGTACATGTAACACATTTCTTCTGACAAGAACACAAATGTAATAAACACCATTTAACATTATCATAAAAGTTTAACTGATATTGGCATAAATGTAATACATTTCATTTGAAATGGATATAAATGTAAAATCATATTATCACATGATAGAAGAGGCAAATTTTGCTTGAAACATTCACCTAACAATTGCATCTGTTGAACCAAAAACTCAGGTAGGTATGTGTAACACTGACATTTACCTGTTGTGATGTAATTCAATGCATCTACCTAGCTTGATGTTAAATGCAATACATGTACTTCCTTACCTGATATATCAAAGATTTCAAATGGGTCAAATGATTGTGACATCAAGGTCATGTGACAATTGATTTTAAACCATAATAGATGCTAAAAACAACTATCAAATCTATGTTAATAAAGTAAGATGGGTTACAGAAGAAGCTTACCAGTCTTTCAACAAATTTCAGTAGCTCTGAAAAAATGATGGCAACCCCCTGATAGCCAATTAGATGAGAGATGGTCTGGAAGTGAGGCATGCCAATAAATCCTGCATATGGACTGTAAAGTGAGCTGTATATACTTCCCAAAGCCTAAAAAAGAATAATCTATATTAAAGACTGTATTTTATCACTGTTAGCAATAAGGCATGTTGGTGATGTAGAAATTTCACAATTTACCAACATATAGTACATGCTCATTATTCAATTTGGAAACCATTTTGGAAACATAAGTTCCATGGTCCTAAGTGTACAAAGTATGCAGACAATCAACCTAATACTGCATGAGCATTGTAACAACCTAATAATGCATGAGCATTGTAACAACCTAATAATGCATGGTTATAAACTTGATTCCAAGGTCTTGTTAAAGATGTAGTGACTGTCCATGTAAGATCAGTATTGACTTTGATTTTAAAACTGTTCAATGTTGTGATCTTTCTGAGATGAATGGACAGATAAAGCCAAGATTCAAACTCCTTTTGATGTAAAACAGCAGTGTCAGTTTTTTTTTGATGCATGGATAGATAGAGCAGAGATGCCAACCCCCTACGATTAGAAACAGGAATACCAGCTTACTGAGATGCAAGGACAGATGTAAAAGAGATGCTAACCCTTCTTGATGTGAAATTGGAAAGATAATTTATTGAGATGTATTGACAGATGGACCAAATATGCCACTGCATTTCATTTTACTGTCTTATTTTTCTCGAACACATGGACAAAATGACCAAAGATGCAATGCCTTCTCTTAAAAAATGGGAATGACATCTAATTGAGATGAATGGAATGGACCAAAGATGCCATCCCTTTCCTGATGTGAAATAAGAATTCTATCTTATTGGGACACATGGACAAATGAAACACATGCCAACCCCTTATTATGTGAACTAGGAATGCCATCTTATGGGCATGCATGGATAGATATATCAGATATGCCAACCTCTTGTCATGCAAAATGGGAATACCTTCTTATCGAGATGTGTGAATAGATGTACCAAAGATGCCAACCCCTTGTCATGCAAAATGGGAATGCCATCTTATGGGGATGCATAGATAGATGTGCCAAAAATGCCATCCCCTTGTCATGCAAAATGGGAATGTCATTATTTAATATCATGGCAATATCATCATCGTTACCCATCACTGCACTATCATGGCAATACTATGAATATTTCCCACTGACATGTGATAATGGCATTACCATAAATGCTTCCTATTAACACTATCATGGCAATGCTATGAATGTTTCCCACTGACATGTGATAATGGCATTACCATAAATGCTTCCTATCAACACATAATCATGACAATACTGTTTCCACTCACTGATGATTCCAATTAGAACAATTTAGAGCTCCCACCTCTATAAATTGGAACTGCAATATATTATTATGAAACAAGTATTTCAGGGAATTTGTAACACAATGGATTTTTATCATCTTATCTCTCCTACCTCATGAGATTGGTTATGCAATTTATTTTCACCTGTTCCTTTGCAGCAGATTGAAAATTGAATTGTTACAAGGATTTGTGTGTAAGTGTAAATCCAAAATAGCTAATAATTATATTCTTATTTTGTAGAGATATGGTATTTTTGTATAATAGTAGTATATGTTGTTATTGTTGATCTTCTTATGTTCCTTGGTGTAAACAGCCTTTTTTATGACAAGGCCTTAATGTGAGATTGATATAAAACACAAAAATGTATAATGAGGCCCAAATATGTGATTGCTATAAATACAAACCCTTAATAGGAGAGAGATGTGATCACACAGCCATGTAAAACAATCCCTTAACAGAAGATTAGTGTAAAACACAGCCTTTGTATAACAGACCCTTATTATGAGATTAGTGTAAAACACAGCCTTTGTATGACAGACCCTTATTATGAGATTAGTGTAAAACACAGCCCTGTAGACCAAGACCTTAATATGAGAGTGATGTGAACACACAGCCTTTGTATAAAAGTCCTTAAAATATGATTGTGGAAATAACAGCCTTTGTATAACAGACCCTTGTCATGAGATTAGTGTAAAACAAAGCCTTTGAATAACAAGGCCTTTATAGACATTGATATAAAACACAGACTTTATATAACAAGGTCTTAATAGGAGATTGGTGTAAAATGCAACCTTTGTTTGAGATTTATGTAAAACAAAGCCTTTGTGTAACAAGCCCTTAAAATGGGATTCGTATAAAAATAAAAGTACTTTTGCATAACATGGGCTTAATTAAATTAATATGAAACATAGCCTTTGTATAAGAAGCCTTTAATATGAGATTAATATAAATCACAGCCTTTGTATAACAAGCCTTTAATATGAGATTAGTATAAATCATAGCCTTTGTATAACAAGCCTTTAATATGAGATTAGTATAAATCACAGCCTTTGTATAACAAGCCTTTAATATGAGATTAGTATAAATCATAGCCTTTGTATAACAAGCCTTTAATATGAGATTAGTATAAATCATAGCCTTTGTATAACAAGCCTTTAATATGAGATTGATATAAATCACAGCCTTTGTATAAGAAGTCTTTAATATGAGATTAGTATAAATCATAGCCTTTGTATAAGGCTTGCTGGTACCAAAGAAAGTACCAAACAAATCTCTTCATTATTATATATATACTTTGCATACAAAAGTTGTGAAAGACTTGGACAAATAAAAAATAAAGATCACTGTGTAGACAAATTCATTTGGAATAATTGGTGCAAATCTGTGGATTTGTTTTGGGATATAAAAAAAGAAATTAAGGTAAGTGTGAATGAATGTGCATGATATTTACAAAATTGTCTAAACAGGTAAAACTATATGGGGCGCAAGCAGATAGACACAGCTTAGTGCTGATGGGGCAAAGCAGCAGTGATAATAATAACAGTGCTGAGACTGAATGAGTTAATGTGTCTGATTAGGACAGCAGTGATAATAATAACAGTGCTGAGACTGAATGAGTTAATGTGTCTGATTAGGACAGCAGTGATACTAATAACAGTGCTGAGACTGAATGAGTTAATGTGTCTGATTAGGACAGCAGTGATACTAATAACAGTGCTGAGACTGAATGAGTTAATGTGTCTGATTAGGACAGCAGTGATACTATTAACAGTGCTGAGACTGAATGAGTTAATGTGTCTGATTAGGACAGCAGTGATAATAATAACAGTGCTGAGACTGAATGAGTTAATGTGTCTGATTAGGACAGCAGTGATACTAATAACAGTGCTGAGACTGAATGAGTTAATGTGTCTGATTAGGACAGCAGTGATACTAATAACAGTGCTGAGACTGAATGAGTTAATGTGTCTGATTAGGACAGCAGTGATACTAATAACAGTGCTGAGACTGAATGAGTTAATGTGTCTGATTAGGACAGCAGTGATACTATTAACAGTGCTGAGACTGAATGAGTTAATGTGTCTGATTAGGACAGCAGTGATACTGATAACAGTGCTGAGACTGAATGAGTTAATGTGTCTGATTAGGACAGCAGTGATACTATTAACAGTGCTGAGACTGAATGAGTTAATGTGTCTGATTAGGACAGCAGTGATACTGATAACAGTGCTGGGGTTGAATGAGATAGTAATTGAGCATGAGGTAGCATAAGTAGAGAGATATGATAATGTTATATACACTACTCACATGGTAATTTATCACTGGTCACTGTGAAGCACGGGTGATATTTTATCAAAAAAGTCAGTATTTATGCAGTGTTTGGATAGTTATACTTTTAGTAATGTTTGTGAGGGAATTTCATGTATGTACGCATAGAAAGTGATACATATAGAGATTATGGGGTAAGTTTGTCCTTTAATGAAACAGCTTTCTGGGAGACATGGGACAGTCCAAAGACATATGTCCAGAATGAGATGACATGTTCAGAATAAAGGACTAGGAAATCCAGAAAGAGATGAAGCATTCAGAATAGGAAGACAAGAGAGAATAGGAAGACATGTGACACGCGGGTCAAAAGATGAGGGTGTTGCAATCAGTCATGGACATTGGGCTCTTTTCACCACTCATTATTATGATGAAATAAATCCAAATTAGATGCTGCTATTTATGTTGACATAACTTAGGTTGAATATGTGTTGCCACTAATAATTTGTTTTTGATTAAATTTTGATTTTTGTTTCTTGTCTAAGGGCGCGTATTGCATTATTTCTTCCCAATAGTCATTCTCATTTCTCTGTTGATGTTCTATCTATCTATTCAAATCGGGCCATAAAATCAAGGGAAGCCATCCCTTAGATAATGCCAGCCAAATCCAATTAACCACCCCTCTTACTAAGAAGTCAACATTACAATGTGGGGGCTTGTATGGCATTATTTCTTCCCAAAAGTCTTGCTCAGTTCTCTGTTGATGTTCTGTCTTTCCACTCACACTGGGTCATAAAATCAAGGGAGGGCATCCCTTAGATAATGCCAGCCAAATCAAATTAACTACCCTTTTACTAAGAGGGTGACGTGACACAATGTTAATCTGCTGTTGTGTAGAATTACTAATAATTTCCTAAAAGCTTTGAATACAAGGTAATTATTCCTTCAATTTACATTAATATATAAATTTGGAATGATTAAGTCTAAATAATACTAAAACAAATTGAGAAACAATCATGAATTATAACCTTTGATCCCCAAATATAATGTGCTGATACGCTGTGCAACTTATCTCTACT
This sequence comes from Unio delphinus, assembly GCA_029339505.1. Lineage (NCBI taxonomy): Eukaryota > Metazoa > Mollusca > Bivalvia > Unionida > Unionidae > Unio > Unio delphinus. Next base: position 21,366 of record JAQISU010000124.1, on the reverse strand, counting down.
CATTGTATATTCTTCACTAAAGTCCAGTAATACTGTCCGCACAAACCTGAAGAAAAAAAAGCAAATTTTATTATGCATTTCTTAAACTATCAGTAACTGGTATTAAAGTCTACTTAGTTTTCTATATTACAAATTATTAACAAACAGAACAAGTTCATTAAAAAATATAGCGGAAACAAGGAAAGTACTTATCTATATAGAAGACACAAGGAAAGTACTTATCTATATAGAAGACACAAGGAAAGTACTTATGTATATAGAAGACACAAGGAAAGGACTTATCTATAGAGCAGACACAAGGAAAGGACTTATCTATATAGCAGACACAAGGAAAGTACTTATCTATATAGAAGACACAAGGAAAGTACTTATGTATATAGAAGACACAAGGAAAGTACTTATCTATATAGAAGACACAAGGAAAGTACTTATCTATATAGCAGACACAAGGAAAGTACTTATCTATATAGCAGACACAAGGAAAGTACTTATCTATATAGCAGACACAAGGAAAGTACTTATCTATATAGAAGACACAAGGAAAGTACTTATCTATATAGAAGACACAAGGAAAGGACTTATCTATATAGCAGACACAAGGAAAGTACTTATCTATATAGAAGACACAAGGAAAGTACTTATGTATATAGCAGACACAAGGAAAGTACTTATCTATATAGCAGACACAAGGAAAGTACTTATCTATATAAAAGACACAAGGAAAGTACTTATCTATATAGAAGACACAAGGAAAGTACTTATCTATATAGAAGACACAAGGAAAGTACTTATCTATATAGCAGACACAAGGAAAGTACTTATCTATATAAAAGACACAAGGAAAGTACTTATCTATATAGAAGACACAAGGAAAGTACTTATCTATATAGCAGACACAAGGAAAGTACTTATCTATATAGCAGACACAAGGAAAGTACTTATCTATATAGCAGACACAAGGAAAGTACTTATGTATATAGAAGACACAAGGAAAGTACTTATCTATATAGCAGACACAAGGAAAGTACTTATCTATATAGCAGACACAAGGAAAGTATTTATCTATATAGAAGACACAAGGAAAGTACTTATCTATATTGCAGACACAAGGAAAGTACTTATCTATATAGAAGACACAAGGAAAGTACTTATCTATATAGCAGACACAAGGAAAGTACTTATCTCTATAGAAGACACAAGGAAAGTACTTATCTATATAGCAGACACAAGGAAAGTACTTATCTATATTGCAGACACAAGGAAAGTACTTTTCTATATAGAAGACACAAGGAAAGTACTTATCTATATAAAAGACACAAGGAAAGTACTTATCTATATAGCAGACACAAGGAAAGTACTTATCTATATAGCATACACAAGGAAAGTACTTATCTATATAGCAGACACAAGGAAAGTACTTATCTATATAGCAGACACAAGGAAAGTACTTATCTATATAGAAGACACAAGGAAAGTACTTATCTATATAGAAGACACAAGGAAAGTACTTATCTATATAGCAGACACAAGGAAAGTATTTATCTATATAGCAGACACAAGGAAAGTACTTATCTATATAGCAGACACAAGGAAAGTACTTATCTATATAGAAGACACAAGGAAAGTACTTATCTATATAGCAGACACAAGGAAAGTATTTATCTATATAGCAGACACAAGGAAAGTACTTATGTATATAGAAGACACAAGGAAAGTACTTATCTATATAGAAGACACAAGGAAAGTACTCATCTATATAGAAGACACAAGGAAAGTACTTATCTCTATAGAAGACACAAGGAAAGGACTTATCTATATAGAAGACACAAGGAAAGGACTTATCTATATAGCAGACACAAGGAAAGTACTTATCTATATAGCAGACACAAGGAAAGTATTTATCTATATAGAAGACACAAGTAAAGTACTTATCTATATAGAAGACACAAGGAAAGGACTTATCTATATAGCAGACACAAGGAAAGTACTTATCTATATAGCAGACACAAGGAAAGTACTTATCTATATAGCAGACACAAGGAAAGTATTTATCTATATAGAAGACACAAGGAAAGTACTTATCTATATAGAAGACACAAGGAAAGGACTTATCTATATAGCAGACACAAGGAAAGTACTTATCTATATAGCAGACACAAGGAAAGTACTTATCTATATAGCAGACACAAGGAAAGTATTTATCTATATAGAAGACACAAGGAAAGTACTTATCTATATAGCAGACACAAGGAAAGTACTTATCTCTATAGAAGACACAAGGAAAGTACTTATCTATATAGCAGACACAAGGAAAGTACTTATCTATATAGCAGACACAAGGAAAGTACTTATCTATATAGCAGACACAAGGAAAGTATTTATCTATATAGAAGACACAAGTAAAGTATTTATCTATATAGAAGACACAAGGAAAGTACTTATCTATATAGAAGACACAAGGAAAGTACTTATCTATATAGAAGACACAAGTAAAGTACTTATCTATATAGAAGACACAAGGAAAGGACTTATCTATATAGCAGACACAAGGAAAGTACTTATCTATATAGCAGACACAAGGAAAGTACTTATCTATATAGCAGACACAAGGAAAGTATTTATCTATATAGAAGACACAAGTAAAGTACTTATCTATATAGAAGACACAAGGAAAGGACTTATCTATATAGCAGACACAAGGAAAGTACTTATCTATATAGCAGACACAAGGAAAGTATTTATCTATATAGAAGACACAAGTAAAGTACTTATCTATATAGAAGACACAAGGAAAGGACTTATCTATATAGCAGACACAAGGAAAGTACTTATCTATATAGCAGACACAAGGAAAGTATTTATCTATATAGAAGACACAAGTAAAGTACTTATCTATATAGAAGACACAAGGAAAGGACTTATCTATATAGCAGACACAAGGAAAGTACTTATCTATATAGCAGACACAAGGAAAGTATTTATCTATATAGAAGACACAAGGAAAGTATTTATCTATATAGAAGACACAAGTAAAGTACTTATCTATATAGAAGACACAAGGAAAGGACTTATCTATATAGAAGACACAAGGAAAGTACTTATCTATATAGCAGACACAAGGAAAGTATTTATCTATATAGAAGACACAAGGAAAGTATTTATCTATATAGAAGACACAAGTAAAGTACTTATCTATATAGAAGACACAAGGAAAGGACTTATCTATATAGCAGACACAAGGAAAGTACTTATCTATATAGCAGACACAAGGAAAGTATTTATCTATATAGAAGACACAAGGAAAGTATTTATCTATATAGCAGACACAAGGAAAGTACTTATCTATATAGCAGACACAAGGAAAGTATTTATCTATATAGAAGACACAAGGAAAGTACTTATCTATATAGCAGACACAAGGAAAGTATTTATCTATATAGAAGACACAAGGAAAGTATTTATCTATATAGCAGACACAAGGAAAGTACTTATCTATATAGCAGACACAAGGAAAGTATTTATCTATATAGCAGACACAAGGAAAGTACTTATCTATATAGCAGACACAAGGAAAGTATTTATCTATATAGAAGACACAAGGAAAGTACTTATCTATATAGCAGACACAAGGAAAGTACTTATCTATATAGCAGACACAAGGAAAGTATTTATCTATATAGAGACACAAGGAAAGTATTTATCTATATAGAAGACACAAGGAAAGTATTTATCTATATAGCAGACACAAGGAAAGTACTTATCTATATAGCAGACACAAGGAAAGTACTTATCTATATAGCAGACACAAGGAAAGTACTTATCTATATAGCAGACACAAGGAAAGTACTTATGTATATAGAAGACACAAGTAAAGTATTTATCTATATAGCAGACACAAGGAAAGTACTTATCTATATAGCAGACACAAGGAAAGTACTTATCTATATAGAAGACACAAGTAAAGTACTTATGTATATAGAAGACACAAGGAAAGTACTTATCTATATAGCAGACACAAGGAAAGTACTTATCTATATAGAAGACACAAGGAAAGTACTTATGTATATAGAAGACACAAGGAAAGTACTTATCTATATAGCAGACACAAGGAAAGTATTTATCTATATAGAAGACACAAGGAAAGTATTTATCTATATAGCAGACACAAGGAACGTACTTATCTATATTGCAGACACAAGGAAAGTATTTATCTATATAGAAGACACAAGGAAAGTACTTATGTATATAGAAGACACAAGGAAAGTACTTATCTATATAGCAGACACAAGGAAAGTACTTATGTATATAGAAGACACAAGGAAAGTACTTATCTATATAGAAGACACAAGGAAAGTACTTATGTATATAGAAGACACAAGGAAAGTACTTATCTATATAGCAGACACAAGGAAAGTACTTATCTATATAGAAGACACAAGGAAAGTACTTATCTATATAGAAGACACAAGGAAAGTACTTATGTATATAGAAGACACAAGGAAAGTACTTATGTAAATAGAAGACACAAGGAAAGTACTTATCTATATAGAAGACACAAGGAAAGTATTTATCTATATAGCAGACACAAGGAAAGTACTTATCTATATAGCAGACACAAGGAAAGTACTTATGTATATAGAAGACACAAGGAAAGTACTTATCTATATAGAAGACACAAGGAAAGTACTTATGTATATAGAAGACACAAGGAAAGTACTTATCTATATAGAAGACACAAGGAAAGTACTTATGTATATAGAAGACACAAGGAAAGTACTTATCTATATAGCAGACACAAGGAAAGTACTTATCTATATAGAAGACACAAGGAAAGTACTTATCTATATAGAAGACACAAGGAAAGGACTTATCTATATAGAAGACACAAGGAAAGTACTTATCTATATAGAAGACACAAGGAAAGTACTTATGTATATAGAAGACACAAGGAAAGTACTTATCTATATAGAAGACACAAGGAAAGTATTTATCTATATAGCAGACCCAAGGAAAGTACTTATCTATATAGAAGACACAAGTAAAGTACTTATCTATATAAAAGACACAAGGAAAGTACTTATCTATATAGAAGACACAAGTAAAGTACTTATGTATATAGAAGACACAAGGAAAGTACTTATCTATATAGAAGACACAAGGAAAGTACTTATGTATATAGAAGACACAAGGAAAGTACTTATCTATATAGCAGACACAAGGAAAGTACTTATCTATATAGAAGACACAAGGAAAGTACTTATGTATATAGAAGACACAAGGAAAGTACTTATCTATATAGAAGACACAAGGAAAGTATTTATCTATATAGCAGACACAAGGAAAGTACTTATCTATATAGCAGACACAAGGAAAGTATTTATCTATATAGCAGACACAAGGAAAGTACTTATCTATATAGAAGACACAAGTAAAGTACTTATCTATATAAAAGACACAAGGAAAGTACTTATCTATATAGAAGACACAAGTAAAGTACTTATGTATATAGAAGACACAAGGAAAGTACTTATCTATATAGAAGACACAAGGAAAGTACTTATGTATATAGAAGACACAAGGAAAGTACTTATCTATATAGCAGACACAAGGAAAGTACTTATCTATATAGAAGACACAAGGAAAGTACTTATGTATATAGAAGACACAAGGAAAGTACTTATCTATATAGAAGACACAAGGAAAGTATTTATCTATATAGCAGACACAAGGAAAGTACTTATCTATATAGCAGACACAAGGAAAGTATTTATCTATATAGAAGACACAAGGAAAGTATTTATCTATATAGAAGACACAAGGAAAGTACTTATCTATATAGAAGACACAAGGAAAGTATTTATCTATATAGAAGACACAAGGAAAGTACTTATCTATATAGAAGACACAAGGAAAGTATTTATCTATATAGCAGACACAAGGAAAGTATTTATCTATATAGCAGACACAAGGAAAGTATTTATCTATATAGAAGACACAAGGAAAGTACTTATCTATATAGAAGACACAAGGAAAGTACTTATCTATATAGCAGACACAAGGAAAGTATTTATCTATATAGCAGACACAAGGAAAGTATTTATCTATATAGAAGACACAAGGAAAGTATTTATCTATATAGAAGACACAAGTAAAGTACTTATCTATATAGAAGACACAAGGAAAGTATTTATCTATATAGCAGACACAAGGAAAGTACTTATCTATATAGAAGACACAAGGAAAGTACTTATCTATATAGCAGACACAAGGAAAGTATTTATCTATATAGAAGACACAAGTAAAGTACTTATCTATATAGAAGACACAAGGAAAGTATTTATCTATATAGCAGACACAAGGAAAGTATTTATCTATATAGAAGACACAAGAAAAGTACTTATCTATATAGCAGACACAAGGAAAGTACTTATCTATATAGCAGACACAAGGAAAGTATTTATCTATATAGCAGACACAAGGAAAGTATTTATCTATATAGAAGACACAAGGAAAGTATTTATCTATATAGAAGACACAAGTAAAGTACTTATCTATATAGAAGACACAAGGAAAGTATTTATCTATATAGCAGACACAAGGAAAGTACTTATCTATATAGAAGACACAAGGAAAGTACTTATCTATATAGCAGACACAAGGAAAGTATTTATCTATATAGAAGACACAAGTAAAGTACTTATCTATATAGAAGACACAAGGAAAGTATTTATCTATATAGCAGACACAAGGAAAGTATTTATCTATATAGCAGACACAAGGAAAGTATTTATCTATATAGAAGACACAAGGAAAGTATTTATCTATATAGAAGACACAAGTAAAGTACTTATCTATATAGAAGACACAAGGAAAGTATTTATCTATATAGCAGACACAAGGAAAGTATTTATCTATATAGAAGACACAAGTAAAGTACTTATCTATATAGAAGACACAAGGAAAGTATTTATCTATATAGCAGACACAAGTAAAGTATTTATCTATATAGAAGACACAAGGAAAGTATTTATCTATATAGAAGACACAAGGAAAGTATTTATCTATATAGCAGACACAAGGAAAGTATTTATCTATATAGAAGACACAAGGAAAGTACTTATCTATATAGAAGACACAAGGAAAGTACTTATCTATATAGAAGACACAAGGAAAGTACTTATGTATATAGAAGACACAAGGAAAGTACTTATGTATATAGAAGACACAAGGAAAGTACTTATCTCTATAGAAGACACAAGGAAAGTACTTATCTATATAGAAGACACAAGGAAAGTACTTATCTATATAGAAGACACAAGGAAAGTACTTATCTATATAGAAGACACAAGGAAAGTACTTATCGATATAGCAGACACAAGGAAAGTATTTATCTATATAGCAGACACAAGGAAAGTACTTATCTCTATAGAAGACACAAGGAAAGTACTTATCTATATAGAAGACACAAGGAAAGTACTTATCTATATAGCAGACACAAGGAAAGTACTTATCTATATTGCAGACACAAGGAAAGTACTTTTCTATATAGAAGACACAAGGAAAGTACTTATCTATATAAAAGACACAAGGAAAGTACTTATCTATATAGCAGACACAAGGAAAGTACTTATCTATATAGCATACACAAGGAAAGTACTTATCTATATAGCAGACACAAGGAAAGTACTTATCTATATAGCAGACACAAGGAAAGTACTTATCTATATAGAAGACACAAGGAAAGTACTTATCTATATAGAAGACACAAGGAAAGTACTTATCTATATAGCAGACACAAGGAAAGTATTTATCTATATAGCAGACACAAGGAAAGTACTTATCTATATAGCAGACACAAGGAAAGTACTTATCTATATAGAAGACACAAGGAAAGTACTTATCTATATAGCAGACACAAGGAAAGTATTTATCTATATAGCAGACACAAGGAAAGTACTTATGTATATAGAAGACACAAGGAAAGTACTTATCTATATAGAAGACACAAGGAAAGTACTCATCTATATAGAAGACACAAGGAAAGTACTTATCTATATAGAAGACACAAGGAAAGGACTTATCTATATAGAAGACACAAGGAAAGGACTTATCTATATAGCAGACACAAGGAAAGTACTTATCTATATAGCAGACACAAGGAAAGTATTTATCTATATAGAAGACACAAGTAAAGTACTTATCTATATAGAAGACACAAGGAAAGGACTTATCTATATAGCAGACACAAGGAAAGTACTTATCTATATAGCAGACACAAGGAAAGTACTTATCTATATAGCAGACACAAGGAAAGTATTTATCTATATAGAAGACACAAGGAAAGTACTTATCTATATAGAAGACACAAGGAAAGGACTTATCTATATAGCAGACACAAGGAAAGTACTTATCTATATAGCAGACACAAGGAAAGTACTTATCTATATAGCAGACACAAGGAAAGTATTTATCTATATAGAAGACACAAGGAAAGTACTTATCTATATAGCAGACACAAGGAAAGTACTTATCTCTATAGAAGACACAAGGAAAGTACTTATCTATATAGCAGACACAAGGAAAGTACTTATCTATATAGCAGACACAAGGAAAGTACTTATCTATATAGCAGACACAAGGAAAGTATTTATCTATATAGAAGACACAAGTAAAGTATTTATCTATATAGAAGACACAAGGAAAGTACTTATCTATATAGAAGACACAAGGAAAGTACTTATCTATATAGAAGACACAAGGAAAGTACTTATGTATATAGAAGACACAAGTAAAGTACTTATCTATATAGAAGACACAAGGAAAGTACTTATCTATATAGAAGACACAAGGAAAGTACTTATGTATATAGAAGACACAAGTAAAGTACTTATCTATATAGAAGACACAAGGAAAGGACTTATCTATATAGCAGACACAAGGAAAGTACTTATCTATATAGCAGACACAAGGAAAGTACTTATCTATATAGCAGACACAAGGAAAGTATTTATCTATATAGAAGACACAAGTAAAGTACTTATCTATATAGAAGACACAAGGAAAGGACTTATCTATATAGCAGACACAAGGAAAGTACTTATCTATATAGCAGACACAAGGAAAGTATTTATCTATATAGAAGACACAAGTAAAGTACTTATCTATATAGAAGACACAAGGAAAGGACTTATCTATATAGCAGACACAAGGAAAGTACTTATCTATATAGCAGACACAAGGAAAGTATTTATCTATATAGAAGACACAAGTAAAGTACTTATCTATATAGAAGACACAAGGAAAGTACTTATGTATATAGAAGACACAAGTAAAGTACTTATCTCTATAGAAGACACAAGGAAAGTACTTATCTATATAGCAGACACAAGGAAAGTACTTATCTATATAGCAGACACAAGGAAAGTACTTATCTATATAGCAGACACAAGGAAAGTATTTATCTATATAGAAGACACAAGTAAAGTATTTATATATATAGAAGACACAAGGAAAGTACTTATCTCTATAGAAGACACAAGGAAAGTACTTATCTATATAGCAGACACAAGGAAAGTATTTATCTATATAGAAGACACAAGTAAAGTATTTATCTATATAGAAGACACAAGGAAAGTACTTATCTATATAGCAGACACAAGGAAAGTATTTATCTATATAGAAGACACAAGTAAAGTATTTATCTATATAGAAGACACAAGGAAAGTACTTATCTCTATAGAAGACACAAGGAAAGTACTTATCTATATAGCAGACACAAGGAAAGTACTTATCTATATAGCAGACACAAGGAAAGTACTTATCTATATAGCAGACACAAGGAAAGTATTTATCTATATAGAAGACACAAGTAAAGTATTTATCTATATAGAAGACACAAGGAAAGTACTTATCTATATAGAAGACACAAGGAAAGTACTTATCTATATAGAAGACACAAGGAAAGTACTTATGTATATAGAAGACACAAGTAAAGTACTTATCTATATAGAAGACACAAGGAAAGTACTTATCTATATAGAAGACACAAGGAAAGTACTTATGTATATAGAAGACACAAGTAAAGTACTTATCTATATAGAAGACACAAGGAAAGGACTTATCTATATAGCAGACACAAGGAAAGTACTTATCTATATAGCAGACACAAGGAAAGTACTTATCTATATAGCAGACACAAGGAAAGTATTTATCTATATAGAAGACACAAGTAAAGTACTTATCTATATAGAAGACACAAGGAAAGGACTTATCTATATAGCAGACACAAGGAAAGTACTTATCTATATAGCAGACACAAGGAAAGTATTTATCTATATAGAAGACACAAGTAAAGTACTTATCTATATAGAAGACACAAGGAAAGGACTTATCTATATAGCAGACACAAGGAAAGTACTTATCTATATAGCAGACACAAGGAAAGTATTTATCTATATAGAAGACACAAGTAAAGTACTTATCTATATAGAAGACACAAGGAAAGGACTTATATATATAGCAGACACAAGGAAAGTACTTATCTATATAGCAGACACAAGGAAAGTATTTATCTATATAGAAGACACAAGGAAAGTATTTATCTATATAGAAGACACAAGTAAAGTACTTATCTATATAGAAGACACAAGGAAAGGACTTATCTATATAGCAGACACAAGGAAAGTACTTATCTATATAGCAGACACAAGGAAAGTATTTATCTATATAGAAGACACAAGGAAAGTATTTATCTATATAGCAGACACAAGGAAAGTACTTATCTATATAGCAGACACAAGGAAAGTATTTATCTATATAGAAGACACAAGGAAAGTACTTATCTATATAGCAGACACAAGGAAAGTATTTATCTATATAGAAGACACAAGGAAAGTATTTATCTATATAGCAGACACAAGGAAAGTACTTATCTATATAGCAGACACAAGGAAAGTATTTATCTATATAGCAGACACAAGGAAAGTACTTATCTATATAGCAGACACAAGGAAAGTATTTATCTATATAGAAGACACAAGGAAAGTACTTATCTATATAGCAGACACAAGGAAAGTACTTATCTATATAGCAGACACAAGGAAAGTATTTATCTATATAGAAGACACAAGGAAAGTATTTATCTATATAGAAGACACAAGGAAAGTATTTATCTATATAGCAGACACAAGGAAAGTACTTATCTATATAGCAGACACAAGGAAAGTACTTATCTATATAGCAGACACAAGGAAAGTACTTATCTATATAGCAGACACAAGGAAAGTACTTATGTATATAGAAGACACAAGTAAAGTATTTATCTATATAGCAGACACAAGGAAAGTACTTATCTATATAGCAGACACAAGGAAAGTACTTATCTATATAGAAGACACAAGTAAAGTACTTATGTATATAGAAGACACAAGGAAAGTACTTATCTATATAGCAGACACAAGGAAAGTACTTATCTATATAGAAGACACAAGGAAAGTACTTATGTATATAGAAGACACAAGGAAAGTACTTATCTATATAGCAGACACAAGGAAAGTATTTATCTATATAGAAGACACAAGGAAAGTATTTATCTATATAGCAGACACAAGGAAAGTACTTATCTATATTGCAGACACAAGGAAAGTATTTATCTATATAGAAGACACAAGGAAAGTACTTATGTATATAGAAGACACAAGGAAAGTACTTATCTATATAGCAGACACAAGGAAAGTACTTATGTATATAGAAGACACAAGGAAAGTACTTATCTATATAGAAGACACAAGGAAAGTACTTATGTATATAGAAGACACAAGGAAAGTACTTATCTATATAGCAGACACAAGGAAAGTACTTATCTATATAGAAGACACAAGGAAAGTACTTATCTATATAGAAGACACAAGGAAAGTACTTATGTATATAGAAGACACAAGGAAAGTACTTATGTAAATAGAAGACACAAGGAAAGTACTTATCTATATAGAAGACACAAGGAAAGTATTTATCTATATAGCAGACACAAGGAAAGTACTTATCTATATAGCAGACACAAGGAAAGTACTTATGTATATAGAAGACACAAGGAAAGTACTTATCTATATAGAAGACACAAGGAAAGTACTTATGTATATAGAAGACACAAGGAAAGTACTTATCTATATAGAAGACACAAGGAAAGTACTTATGTATATAGAAGACACAAGGAAAGTACTTATCTATATAGCAGACACAAGGAAAGTACTTATCTATATAGAAGACACAAGGAAAGGACTTATCTATATAGAAGACACAACGAAAGTACTTATCTATATAGCAGACACAACGAAAGTACTTATCTATATAGAAGACACAAGTAAAGTACTTATGTATATAGAAGACACAAGGAAAGTACTTATCTATATAGAAGACACAAGGAAAGTACTTATGTATATAGAAGACACAAGGAAAGTACTTATCTATATAGAAGACACAAGGAAAGTATTTATCTATATAGCAGACACAAGGAAAGTACTTATCTATATAGAAGACACAAGTAAAGTACTTATCTATATAAAAGACACAAGGAAAGTACTTATCTATATAGAAGACACAAGTAAAGTACTTATGTATATAGAAGACACAAGGAAAGTACTTATCTATATAGAAGACACAAGGAAAGTACTTATGTATATAGAAGACACAAGGAAAGTACTTATCTATATAGCAGACACAAGGAAAGTACTTATGTATATAGAAGACACAAGGAAAGTACTTATGTATATAGAAGACACAAGGAAAGTACTTATCTATATAGAAGACACAAGGAAAGTATTTATCTATATAGCAGACACAAGGAAAGTACTTATCTATATAGCAGACACAAGGAAAGTATTTATCTATATAGCAGACACAAGGAAAGTACTTATCTATATAGAAGACACAAGTAAAGTACTTATCTATATAAAAGACACAAGGAAAGTACTTATCTATATAGAAGACACAAGTAAAGTACTTATGTATATAGAAGACACAAGGAAAGTACTTATCTATATAGAAGACACAAGGAAAGTACTTATGTATATAGAAGACACAAGGAAAGTACTTATCTATATAGCAGACACAAGGAAAGTACTTATCTATATAGAAGACACAAGGAAAGTACTTATGTATATAGAAGACACAAGGAAAGTACTTATCTATATAGAAGACACAAGGAAAGTATTTATCTATATAGCAGACACAAGGAAAGTACTTATCTATATAGCAGACACAAGGAAAGTATTTATCTATATAGAAGACACAAGGAAAGTATTTATCTATATAGAAGACACAAGGAAAGTACTTATCTATATAGAAGACACAAGGAAAGTATTTATCTATATAGAAGACACAAGGAAAGTACTTATCTATATAGAAGACACAAGGAAAGTATTTATCTATATAGCAGACACAAGGAAAGTATTTATCTATATAGCAGACACAAGGAAAGTATTTATCTATATAGAAGACACAAGGAAAGTACTTATCTATATAGAAGACACAAGGAAAGTACTTATCTATATAGCAGACACAAGGAAAGTATTTATCTATATAGCAGACACAAGGAAAGTATTTATCTATATAGAAGACACAAGGAAAGTATTTATCTATATAGAAGACACAAGTAAAGTACTTATCTATATAGAAGACACAAGGAAAGTATTTATCTATATAGCAGACACAAGGAAAGTACTTATCTATATAGAAGACACAAGGAAAGTACTTATCTATATAGCAGACACAAGGAAAGTATTTATCTATATAGAAGACACAAGTAAAGTACTTATCTATATAGAAGACACAAGGAAAGTATTTATCTATATAGCAGACACAAGGAAAGTATTTATCTATATAGAAGACACAAGTAAAGTACTTATCTATATAGCAGACACAAGGAAAGTACTTATCTATATAGCAGACACAAGGAAAGTATTTATCTATATAGCATACACAAGGAAAGGACTTATCTATATAGCAGACACAAGGAAAGTACTTATCTATATAGCAGACACAAGGAAAGTACTTATCTATATAGAAGACACAAGGAAAGTACTTATCTATATAGCAGACACAAGGAAAGTACTTATCTATATAGAAGACACAAGGAAAGGACTTATCTATATAGCAGACACAAGGAAAGTACTTATCTATATAGCAGACACAAGGAAAGTATTTATCTATATAGAAGACACAAGTAAAGTACTTATCTATATAGAAGACACAAGGAAAGGACTTATCTATATAGCAGACACAAGGAAAGTACTTATCTATATAGCAGACACAAGGAAAGTATTTATCTATATAGAAGACACAAGTAAAGTACTTATCTATATAGAAGACACAAGGAAAGGACTTATATATATAGCAGACACAAGGAAAGTACTTATCTATATAGCAGACACAAGGAAAGTATTTATCTATATAGAAGACACAAGGAAAGTATTTATCTATATAGAAGACACAAGTAAAGTACTTATCTATATAGAAGACACAAGGAAAGGACTTATCTATATAGCAGACACAAGGAAAGTACTTATCTATATAGCAGACACAAGGAAAGTATTTATCTATATAGAAGACACAAGGAAAGTATTTATCTATATAGCAGACACAAGGAAAGTACTTATCTATATAGCAGACACAAGGAAAGTATTTATCTATATAGAAGACACAAGGAAAGTACTTATCTATATAGCAGACACAAGGAAAGTATTTATCTATATAGAAGACACAAGGAAAGTATTTATCTATATAGCAGACACAAGGAAAGTACTTATCTATATAGCAGACACAAGGAAAGTATTTATCTATATAGCAGACACAAGGAAAGTACTTATCTATATAGCAGACACAAGGAAAGTATTTATCTATATAGAAGACACAAGGAAAGTACTTATCTATATAGCAGACACAAGGAAAGTACTTATCTATATAGCAGACACAAGGAAAGTATTTATCTATATAGAAGACACAAGGAAAGTATTTATCTATATAGAAGACACAAGGAAAGTATTTATCTATATAGCAGACACAAGGAAAGTACTTATCTATATAGCAGACACAAGGAAAGTACTTATCTATATAGCAGACACAAGGAAAGTACTTATCTATATAGCAGACACAAGGAAAGTACTTATGTATATAGAAGACACAAGTAAAGTATTTATCTATATAGCAGACACAAGGAAAGTACTTATCTATATAGCAGACACAAGGAAAGTACTTATCTATATAGAAGACACAAGTAAAGTACTTATGTATATAGAAGACACAAGGAAAGTACTTATCTATATAGCAGACACAAGGAAAGTACTTATCTATATAGAAGACACAAGGAAAGTACTTATGTATATAGAAGACACAAGGAAAGTACTTATCTATATAGCAGACACAAGGAAAGTATTTATCTATATAGAAGACACAAGGAAAGTATTTATCTATATAGCAGACACAAGGAAAGTACTTATCTATATTGCAGACACAAGGAAAGTATTTATCTATATAGAAGACACAAGGAAAGTACTTATGTATATAGAAGACACAAGGAAAGTACTTATCTATATAGCAGACACAAGGAAAGTACTTATGTATATAGAAGACACAAGGAAAGTACTTATCTATATAGAAGACACAAGGAAAGTACTTATGTATATAGAAGACACAAGGAAAGTACTTATCTATATAGCAGACACAAGGAAAGTACTTATCTATATAGAAGACACAAGGAAAGTACTTATCTATATAGAAGACACAAGGAAAGTACTTATGTATATAGAAGACACAAGGAAAGTACTTATGTAAATAGAAGACACAAGGAAAGTACTTATCTATATAGAAGACACAAGGAAAGTATTTATCTATATAGCAGACACAAGGAAAGTACTTATCTATATAGCAGACACAAGGAAAGTACTTATGTATATAGAAGACACAAGGAAAGTACTTATCTATATAGAAGACACAAGGAAAGTACTTATGTATATAGAAGACACAAGGAAAGTACTTATCTATATAGAAGACACAAGGAAAGTACTTATGTATATAGAAGACACAAGGAAAGTACTTATCTATATAGCAGACACAAGGAAAGTACTTATCTATATAGAAGACACAAGGAAAGGACTTATCTATATAGAAGACACAACGAAAGTACTTATCTATATAGCAGACACAACGAAAGTACTTATCTATATAGAAGACACAAGTAAAGTACTTATGTATATAGAAGACACAAGGAAAGTACTTATCTATATAGAAGACACAAGGAAAGTACTTATGTATATAGAAGACACAAGGAAAGTACTTATCTATATAGAAGACACAAGGAAAGTATTTATCTATATAGCAGACACAAGGAAAGTACTTATCTATATAGAAGACACAAGTAAAGTACTTATCTATATAAAAGACACAAGGAAAGTACTTATCTATATAGAAGACACAAGTAAAGTACTTATGTATATAGAAGACACAAGGAAAGTACTTATCTATATAGAAGACACAAGGAAAGTACTTATGTATATAGAAGACACAAGGAAAGTACTTATCTATATAGCAGACACAAGGAAAGTACTTATGTATATAGAAGACACAAGGAAAGTACTTATGTATATAGAAGACACAAGGAAAGTACTTATCTATATAGAAGACACAAGGAAAGTATTTATCTATATAGCAGACACAAGGAAAGTACTTATCTATATAGCAGACACAAGGAAAGTATTTATCTATATAGCAGACACAAGGAAAGTACTTATCTATATAGAAGACACAAGTAAAGTACTTATCTATATAAAAGACACAAGGAAAGTACTTATCTATATAGAAGACACAAGTAAAGTACTTATGTATATAGAAGACACAAGGAAAGTACTTATCTATATAGAAGACACAAGGAAAGTACTTATGTATATAGAAGACACAAGGAAAGTACTTATCTATATAGCAGACACAAGGAAAGTACTTATCTATATAGAAGACACAAGGAAAGTACTTATGTATATAGAAGACACAAGGAAAGTACTTATCTATATAGAAGACACAAGGAAAGTATTTATCTATATAGCAGACACAAGGAAAGTACTTATCTATATAGCAGACACAAGGAAAGTATTTATCTATATAGAAGACACAAGGAAAGTATTTATCTATATAGAAGACACAAGGAAAGTACTTATCTATATAGAAGACACAAGGAAAGTATTTATCTATATAGAAGACACAAGGAAAGTACTTATCTATATAGAAGACACAAGGAAAGTATTTATCTATATAGCAGACACAAGGAAAGTATTTATCTATATAGCAGACACAAGGAAAGTATTTATCTATATAGAAGACACAAGGAAAGTACTTATCTATATAGAAGACACAAGGAAAGTACTTATCTATATAGCAGACACAAGGAAAGTATTTATCTATATAGCAGACACAAGGAAAGTATTTATCTATATAGAAGACACAAGGAAAGTATTTATCTATATAGAAGACACAAGTAAAGTACTTATCTATATAGAAGACACAAGGAAAGTATTTATCTATATAGCAGACACAAGGAAAGTACTTATCTATATAGAAGACACAAGGAAAGTACTTATCTATATAGCAGACACAAGGAAAGTATTTATCTATATAGAAGACACAAGTAAAGTACTTATCTATATAGAAGACACAAGGAAAGTATTTATCTATATAGCAGACACAAGGAAAGTATTTATCTATATAGAAGACACAAGTAAAGTACTTATCTATATAGCAGACACAAGGAAAGTACTTATCTATATAGCAGACACAAGGAAAGTATTTATCTATATAGCATACACAAGGAAAGTATTTATCTATATAGAAGACACAAGGAAAGTATTTATCTATATAGAAGACACAAGTAAAGTACTTATCTATATAGAAGACACAAGGAAAGTATTTATCTATATAGCAGACACAAGGAAAGTACTTATCTATATAGAAGACACAAGGAAAGTACTTATCTATATAGCAGACACAAGGAAAGTATTTATCTATATAGAAGACACAAGTAAAGTACTTATCTATATAGAAGACACAAGGAAAGTATTTATCTATATAGCAGACACAAGGAAAGTATTTATCTATATAGCAGACACAAGGAAAGTATTTATCTATATAGAAGACACAAGGAAAGTATTTATCTATATAGAAGACACAAGTAAAGTACTTATCTATATAGAAGACACAAGGAAAGTATTTATCTATATAGCAGACACAAGGAAAGTATTTATCTATATAGAAGACACAAGTAAAGTACTTATCTATATAGAAGACACAAGGAAAGTATTTATCTATATAGCAGACACAAGTAAAGTATTTATCTATATAGAAGACACAAGGAAAGTATTTATCTATATAGAAGACACAAGGAAAGTATTTATCTATATAGCAGACACAAGGAAAGTATTTATCTATATAGAAGACACAAGGAAAGTACTTATCTATATAGAAGACACAAGGAAAGTACTTATCTATATAGAAGACACAAGGAAAGTACTTATGTATATAGAAGACACAAGGAAAGTACTTATGTATATAGAAGACACAAGGAAAGTACTTATCTCTATAGAAGACACAAGGAAAGTACTTATCTATATAGAAGACACAAGGAAAGTACTTATCTATATAGAAGACACAAGGAAAGTACTTATCTATATAGAAGACACAAGGAAAGTACTTATCTATATAGCAGACACAAGGAAAGTATTTATCTATATAGAAGACACAAGGAAAGTACTTATCTATATAGCAGACACAAGGAAAGTACTTATCTATATAGAAGACACAAGGAAAGTACTTATCTATATAGCAGACACAAGGAAAGTATTTATCTATATAGAAGACACAAGGAAAGTACTTATCTATATAGCAGACACAAGGAAAGTACTTATCTATATAGAAGACACAAGGAAAGTATTTATCTATATAGCAGACACAAGGAAAGTACTTATCTATATAGAAGACACAAGGAAAGTACTTATCTCTATAGAAGACACAAGGAAAGTACTTATCTATATAGAAGACACAAGGAAAGTACTTATCTATATAGAAGACACAAGGAAAGTACTTATCTATATAGAAGACACAAGGAAAGTACTTATCTATATAGCAGACACAAGGAAAGTACTTATGTATATAGCAGACACAAGGAAAGTACTTATGTATATAGCAGACACAAGGAAAGTACTTATCTATATAGAAGACACAAGGAAAGTACTTATCTATATAGAAGACACAAGGAAAGTACTTATCTATATAGCAGACACAAGGAAAGTATTTATCTATATAGAAGACACAAGGAAAGTACTTATCTATATAGCAGACACAAGGAAAGTACTTATCTATATAGAAGACACAAGGAAAGTATTTATCTATATAGCAGACACAAGGAAAGTACTTATCTATATAGAAGACACAAGGAAAGTACTTATCTCTATAGAAGACACAAGGAAAGTACTTATCTATATAGAAGACACAAGGAAAGTACTTATCTATATAGAAGACACAAGGAAAGTACTTATCTATATAGAAGACACAAGGAAAGTACTTATCTATATAGCAGACACAAGGAAAGTACTTATGTATATAGCAGACACAAGGAAAGTACTTATCTATATAGAAGACACAAGGAAAGTACTTATCTATATAGCAGACACAAGGAAAGTACTTATGTATATAGCAGACACAAGGAAAGTACTTATGTATATAGAAGACACAAGGAAAGTACTTATCTATATAGCAGACACAAGGAAAGTATTTATCTATATAGCAGACACAAGGAAAGTACTTATCTATATAGCAGACACAAGGAAAGAATTTATCTATATAGCAGACACAAGGAAAGTACTTATCTATATAGCAGACACAAGGAAAGTACTTATCTATATAGAAGACACAAGTAAAGTACTTATCTATATAGCAGACACAAGGAAAGTACTTATCTATATAGAAGACACAAGGAAAGTACTTATGTATATAGAAGACACAAGGAAAGTACTTATCTATATAGAAGACACAAGGAAAGTATTTATCTATATAGCAGACACAAGGAAAGTACTTATCTATATAGCAGACACAAGGAAAGTATTTATCTATATAGAAGACACAAAGAAAGTACTTATCTATATAGAAGACACAAGGAAAGTACTTATCTATATAGAAGACACAAGGAAAGTATGTATCTATATAGAAGACACAAGTAAAGTACTTATCTATATAGCAGACACAAGGAAAGTATTTATCTATATAGAAGACACAAGTAAAGTACTTATCTATATAGCAGACACAAGGAAAGTACTTATCTATATAGCAGACACAAAGAAAGTATTTATCTATATAGAAGACACAAGGAAAGTATTTATCTATATAGAAGACACAAGGAAAGTATTTATCTATATAGCAGACACAAGGAAAGTACTTATCTATATAGCAGACACAAGGAAAGTATTTATCTATATAGCAGACACAAGGAAAGTATTTATCTATATAGAAGACACAAGGAAAGTATTTATCTATATAGCAGACACAAGGAAAGTACTTATCTATATAGCAGACACAAGGAAAGTATTTATCTATATAGAAGACACAAGGAAAGTATTTATCTATATAGAAGACACAAGGAAAGTATTTATCTATATAGAAGACACAAGTAAAGTACTTATCTATATAGCAGACACAAGGAAAGTACTTATCTATATAGCAGACACAAGGAAAGTACTTATGTATATAGCAGACACAAGGAAAGTACTTATGTATATAGAAGACACAAGGAAAGAACTTATCTATATAGCAGACACAAGGAAAGTACTTATCTATATAGCAGACACAAGGAAAGTATTTATCTATATAGAAGACACAAGGAAAGTATTTATCTATATAGAAGACACAAGGAAAGTATTTATCTATATAGAAGACACAAGTAAAGTACTTATCTATATAGCAGACACAAGGAAAGTACTTATCTATATAGCAGGCACAAGGAAAGTACTTATGTATATAGAAGACACAAGGAAAGTATTTATCTATATAGAAGACACAAGGAAAGTATTTATCTATATAGAAGACACAAGGAAAGTATTTATCTATATAGCAGACACAAGGAAAGTACTTATCTATATAGAAGACACAAGTAAAGTACTTATCTATATAGAAGACACAAGGAAAGTACTTATCTATATAAAAGACACAAGGAAAGTATTTATCTATATAGATGACACAAGTAAAGTACTTATCTATATAGCAGACACAAGGAAAGTACTTATCTATATAGCAGACACAAGGAAAGTACTTATGTATATAGCAGACACAAGGAAAGTA